>CAUYRH010073886.1:0-15323 GCA_963574655.1 Perodicticus potto
ACCTGAGCTGGCGGGTTCGAATCCAGCCCGGGCCCGCCAAACAACAATGACGGCTGCAACCAAAAAATGGCCAGGCGTTGTGGTGGGCGCCTGTAGTCCCAGCTACTTGGGAGGCAGAGGCAGGAGACTCGCTTGAGCCCAGGAATCGGAGGTTGCTGTGAGCTGTGATGCCATTGCATTCTATCCAGGGTGACAGCTTGAGGCTCTGTCTCAAAAAAGAAAAAAAAAAAAAAAAGTACCGAGAGTGAAAGTACGAAGACAGACCACAGAGGTCTGACAAACACTTCCTCAGTGCCACTGACGAGAAGCAAAATAATGGTGCAGACCAAACAGCAGACTCCCAAAAATAGGTCATTACTGAAAACCACTAATTTATAAATTAAAAGGGCACAACTGGCCTCAGAACTATTGACATAGAATGTCCTATCCCAAAAATTACCTCAGCAAAGTCACTTCAAAAACAAAGAAAAAAATCATTTCAGCAGTGAACTAAAACAATCCTATAGCATGCGGAGTTCGGGCCCCTCAGATTCCCCAAACCAAGCACAGTGGAGACTGGAGCAAGTCTACAGAGGCCAAGACTGTGTGGGCTGTAAACTCTGCATCGAAGAGGACAATTAGATACCAAAGTGCGCGAACAACAGGGGCTAATGGGGCTGAGGTGCAGCCAGCGGAGGGGCTGTGAGCCCAGGGCAATGGCTTGTCTGTCCACATCATCCCAGCTCAGGAGGCTGATGGCCATCTCAGTTTTGGTGCAGGGCATGGTGTTGCAATACCCCTCAGAAGCTCCCTGAGGGGCAGCTGGCCCCTGGGCCTGTCTGCAGGATACTGCGGACTTCTAAGTGGGCCATACTAGGGTCCAAGATCAGAAACAGGGAAGCAGCTGGTGTGGGGGGCTCACAGGGAGGGCTGGTACTCACAGGAGTTGGCATCTCTGGGCTGCACTCATCCGGCTGAGCTCAGGGGGCCTGGGCTTGCCTCCTGCCCTGCTGTGGACACAGAGAAGCCGCGTCACCTCAACTCCTGGCCTCCCTGAAAACCCTCCCTGGGGCAGATCTGGCTCCCTAGCTCCCAGAGCACCCACTGCGGGGGCCTGAGGTGACTGGATCATCACAATACCACAAGTTCACACTGCACTCTGGCTGTGCAGGCTCAACAGTCAACCGACTACAGACCCAAGCTGAAAGTCATGGGATCCAGGGACCTCTCTTACGTCATCTGGGGTCCCACGTGATGATGTGCAATGAATGACACAAATCAGAGGAAAGAGCAGGCCACACAGACACACTCCTTCCTGGTCACACACACTACCCCTCAGCCCTCGCCAACGCGTGCCCACCTGTTCCCTAACGTCTCTTTAAACAAGGAAATGAGAGGTGTGTGGGGCGTGCACTGTTTCAGAGCAGGCTGCTGCCCCGCCCCTCCACATCTGACCACAGGGCAGGCACAGGCCCCTCAGGTCCTGCCTACACCTGGGGGGACACCAGCCACATGTGGAAGTGTCCCCGTCGGGGTGGGCTGCTGCCTGCCACCTGCTGGGACGCCACCCCGTGACAGGTTCCTTGGTGCTGCTGTCCGCTCACTTCTTCCCACCGTGACCTTCCAAACCACCACCCTGGGCCTCCATTGTGGGAGGCGGGTCAGAGCATGCTGGGCAGCTTGGCACAGGCAGCACCTGCCTCTGACTCAGCCCCAAAGCCCCCATCTCATTGGATCATCTCTCTTTAGGTGACCTGTGATATCTGGGAGCCTGTGTGGTCCCCACAGTGTGGCCAAGGCAGCACACCAACCTGGCCCAATGCTCAGAATGGACGAGTGACTCAGGGCTGCACCAGCTTCCTCCCATGGGACTGCCCACATATGTGTGTGTGGGGGGAGGGGCAGGATGCAGAGGAGGGGGGAAGGGCAGAAGGCCTGCTCAGTCCTTAGGCCACACTAAATTTAGCCTCCAGACCAGAAGATCTGATCTTTTATTCATGATTCTTGTAAAAGAGGAATGAGAGATATTTTAAGTCTACTCAAAATAGTGCCCAAGCTCCCACGTTCTTTTCACCCTCGCTCCCGGGCTGATTTGGAAGAGGACCACCAGTCCTGACTCCTGTCCTGCTCTCGTGTCTCCCAGCCCCCACCCCCACCACAGCTGTCTGCCATCCTGGTGATGTCCCCCAGCACCTCTTCCAGGCCAGCCTCAGTCTGGATGCCACAGTTCTGTCCCTTTCATCAACTGGCCTCAGTGTCCACCCTTGAGCAGCCCAGTATCCCCAACCCTGTGGAAGGTTCCACAAGGGACTTCTAGCAGGCCCCAGTGCTGCCTGAGTCTCCAATGGGCCTGGGCAGCCTTCCCACCTGGGAAACCTCAGACTTTAGACGTTCAGCCCATCTCCAAAGAGGTAACCAGCAGGAGGGCCAGACTGATACCTTCCAAGGCAGAGTCCCCAGGGTACTCACAGGGCAGGAGGCAGTGGGGAGGCAGCAGTCCCCACCGGAGCCTCCCAGCACACACAGGGCCCCACGGGTTGCTCCCAGGGGAGCATCCCTTTTTCACAGGTTTCTCAAGAGCTAAAGAAGCTATAGATAAAGTGTTCGGCTGAGGTTACTGGACAAGTGGACCCCAGAGGGTCAGCACCCTCTATGACATATCTCCCAAGGGTCTAGCAGTGGGAAGCCACAGAAGAGGCTGAATCCAGGCCTCGCCTGCCCTGGGCACAGCCATCACCAGCCCCTGTGGCATTCCCTCCGAACAGCAGCAGTGATGTCACCCCACCCCCAGGAAGCCCCTGAGAGCCTGCTCCGTGCACCCACTGCTTGGATCCCCTGAGGATGGCTCAACTAACCCAAACCAGATACCACCTGCTCCAGGTGGAAAGGCATGAGGCAGTGAACAGCAGGCCTGGGCCCCAGGGGTAGGGGGAGCTGCCCACCGTCCAGCCCTCCCCATCCCTGATGCTCCAAGGGACCCTGAACTCATAAACTTGACCCCAGCTGGTGGCCAGGTGCCCTCAGACGTGCTCTGGGCTAAAGAACAGAAGCAGCTCTGGGCAGACCTGCCTGAAGACCCACAGCCCAACCAGCTGATCTGGTGACCTGGCGCCATCACATGCAAGGGCTGGAGAAGCCCCACATCTCATGAGGCCTCAGTTTCCCTGAGTGTAAAATGTCAGTGGACACTTCATGGTTCTGACAACAAAGGGGACGATCACAGGTGACCCAGTAACACCCCCTACAGACTTCAGGGAAGGGTCCACCTCACATCCTGCACACTCAGGAGCCACTGGGCGTGGGAGACCCAAAGGCAGAGACGTTCAGAAAGAAGCCCACAGGCCTCACAGCCCCTCCACAGGGGCACCTCCGACACCACACCCTGCTCTCCATCTGGGAGGGTGGCAGCAGGAGGGAGGCTAGCCCAGCCTAGGGCGAAGCTGAAGCCCACAGAAGGTGGCCTCATGACAGTACACAGGTCAGTGCCCACACGTACAGCTCTCTGCTGTCAGCTCAGGGGCTCTGGAGGTAACAGCCCCCCAGGAATACTTGACCCAGGTCTCATACCCTCTCCAGGACTCCCTAGAGAAGAGGCTGATTCTAGGACTGGACAGGAAAGTCCCGAGATGAGTAGCAAGCACCTGCTGGTGCCAGGCAATAGGAAAGTGCTAAAATACCCAACTGCCATCAACAGGGTATGTCAGAAGGACCCAAGAGCCAACTGAAAGGGTTCCTGGTGATCAACACTGGAACAATTCCAGAAATAAGATAAAATATAATAGTATTGGATTACAGCCCAGAGTGTAAAATAAACATCCACGAGTCCACATGGACTTGAACAAGTGACTGATAAATAACAGAGAGGAGACAAAACTCCTACAGAATCCCAAATAATGTATGTAGACGCCGAGTCTTCCAGCGGGTGGAGCGAGGGCCCCAGCCCTGAGTGTGGGCCGAGCAGGCGACTTCCTTCCAAGAGAGTAGTGTCGAAAGGGTAGAGAGTCTCCATCTAGGGAGAACCTGGCCGATGCCAGCCCCGACCCAGGACAGCACCTCAGAGAGAAGCTTTGTCTACGTGTGTGCCCTGAGACCAGGCCATGATAAGGGCAGGTCCCCTTTGGGCTTCCTCCCACATCCCACACCCCACACCAACCCCATGAGGAAAGCATCAGACAGGTCCCCACTGAGGGGCACCCGACAAAATTCCTGACCATCCTCTTCAAAACTGCCCAGGTCATCAAAGACGAGGGACGTACAAAAAAGTCATGGCCAGGCGGGGCCAAGAGACCCAACAATTAAATACTACTGGAGTCCCGGGACAGGACATTAGGGGGAATTACAGAGATCTAAAGCATGGGCTTTAGTTAATTATTATTTTAAGTGAATTATTATGTATCAATTTGGTTCCTTCACTGAGAAAAATTTACCACATTAACTAAGGTGTTATTAATAAGGGAATTTGGTATGAGGTATATACGAACTCCCTATCAGTTCTCTGTTAAGTCTAAACTGTTTAAAAATAAAAGTTTGAGGGCAGGCACAATGGCTCCCACCCACCATCTCTGTACTTTGGGAGGCCAAGGAGGCTCACTTGAGACTAGGAGTTGGAGACTACCCTGGACAACATCGCAACAAAAAATTTACAAAAATTAGCCAGGCATGGTGGCTACTCAGGAGGTTGAGGCAGCAGAAAAACTATAGCACCAGAGTTGGAGGCTGCAGCAAGGTGAGATCATACCACTGCACTCTAGCCTGGGCAACACAGCAGGACACTGACAAAAAAAAATTAAAAATGAAACTAAATTAATAATACATAGTTTTATATGGAATCAGAAAAAAACTCTAACAGCCAAGACATTACTCAGAAATAAAAACAAAGCAGGAGGAATTATGCTACCAGACATCAGACTATACTATAAATCGGTAGTGACCTAAACAGCATGGTACTGGCAAAAAAACAGAGAGGTAGATGTATGGAACAGAATAGAGAACCAAGAGATGAACCCAGCTGCCTACCGTTATTTGATCTTTGACAAGCCAATTAAAAACATTCAGTGGGGAAAAGATTCCCTATTTAACAAATGGTGCTGGGTGAAATGACCTGTAGAAGACTGAAACTGGACCCACACCTTTCACCAATAATTAAGATAGACTCTCACTGGATTAAAGATTTAAACTTATTACATGAAACTATAAAAATACAAGAAGAAAGTGCAGGTAAAACTCTTGAAGGAATCACCTGGGTGAATATTTTATGAGGAGGCCCTCCCCCCGGGCAATTGAAGCAGCATCAAAAATACACCACTGGGACCTGGTCAAACTAAAAAGCTTCTGCACAGCCAAGAACACAGTAAGTAAAGCAAGCAGACAGCCCTCAGAATGGGAGAAGATATTTGCAGGTTTTGTCTCTGACAAAGGTTTAATGACTAGAATCCACAGAGAACTCAAACGTATTAGCAAGAAAAGAACAAGTGATCCCATCTCAGGGTAGGCAAGGGACTTGAAGAGAAACTTCTCTGAGGAAGACAGGTGCACAGTCTACAGACACATGAAAAAATGCTCATCATCCTTGATCATCAGAGAAATGCAAATCAAAACTACTTTGAGATATCATCTAACTCCAATAAGATTAGCCCACATCACAAAATCCCAAAACCAGAGATGTTGGTGTGGATGTAGAGAAAAGGGAACACTTGTACACTGCTGGTGGGAATGCAAACTAATATGTTCCTTTTGGAAAGATGTTTGGAGAATACTTAGAGATCTAAAAATAGACCTGCCATTCGATCCTACAATTCCTCTATGAGGTATATATCCAGAAGACCAAAAATCACATTATAACAAAGATATTTGTACCAGAATATTTATTGCAGCCTAATTCATAATTGCTAAGTCATGGAAGAAGCCCAAGTGCCCATTGACTCACGAATGGATCAATAAATTGTGGTATATGTATACCATGGAATATTATGCAGCCTTAAAGAAAGATGGAGACTTTACCTCTTTCATGTTTACATGGATGTAGCTGGAACATATTCTTCTTAGCAAAGTATCTCAAGAATGGAAGAAAAAGTATCCAATGTACTCAGCCCTGCTATGAAGCTAATTTATAGTTTTCATATGAAGCCTATAACCCAACTATAGCACAAGAATATGGGGAAAAGGGCAAGGGAGGGAAGGGTAGGGGTGAGGTTGGGGTAGTGGGAGGGTAATTGGTGGGGCCACACCTATGGTGCATCTTAGAAGGGTACAGGCGAACCTTACTAAATGCAGAACACAAATGTCTTCATAAAATAACTAAGAAAATTCCATGAAGGCTATGTTAATCAGTTTGATGAAAATATTTCAGATTGTATATGAATCCAGCACATTGTACCCCTTGATTGCACTAATGTACACAGCTAAGATTTAATAATAAAAACAATAAAAAAAAATAGGAAAGCTAGCCTGGCATGGTAATGAATTCCTGTAGTCCCAGGTACTTAGGAGGCTGAGGCAAAAGGATTGCTCAAGCCCTAGCATTTGAGGTTGCTGTGAGCTAAGACCCCATGGCATTGTACTCAAGGCAATAACAAAAAAAAAAAAAGAAAGAAAAAAGAAAGGAAAAAAAAAGGAAGGAAGAAGGAAAGAAAGAAAGGAAAAAAAGAAAAAATTCTCAGTGTTACTAATCATCAGGGAAATGCAAATTAAAACCACAATTAGATATTATCTTTCCCCGTTAAAATGGCTTTTATTAAAAGGTCCATAAGCAACAGATGTTGGTGTGGATGCAGGGAAAAGGGGGCACTTGTACACTTGGTGACACTACAAACTACTGTAATCTCTATAGAAAACAGTGTGGAGTTATTGCAAAGAACTAAAAGTAGACCTACCATTTGATCAAGGAGTCTTCTTACTGGGCATCTATCTGAAGGAAAAGAAGTCATTTTATCAAAAAAGCACCTGCATTCAAATATATGGGAGCACAATTCACAATTGCAAAGATGCGGAATCAAGTCAAGTGCCCCTTAGTTCATGAGTGGATTAACAAAATGTGGTATATGTATACCAAGAAATACTACTCTGCCATAAAAAATGATAAATTAATGCCTTTGTAACAATTTGGATGGAATAGGAGACAATTATTCTAAGTCAAGTATTCCAAGTGTAAAAAAATGAACACCACATGTACTTGTTATTAAACTAGAACTAACCCTTTTACAAAGAAGAATGTAAAAACTCAGTGGAAATCAAGCAGGGAAGAGGGAGGAAGAAGGGGAGAGGAAAAACCCTACCTAATGGGCACAACAAACACTATCATGGTGGGCACACTTATAGCTGTTATTCAAACTTTATAGAAGTGAGCCATGTAGCCAAAATCTACTTAATATTTTGAAATAAAACAAAAACAAACAAAAAAAATCTGGTAGGCTCATTGAGGGCTTTTGTCTCATGTTAGTTATTATGCCTTTGTATGATCTCATTATTGACAAATTTTTATTTTACGGTTACTTGTATTAATTAATTCATTCATTTTCTAACCCATTTATTTTAGTTTTAGGATCACAAGTGGCAGGAGCCCATATCCTGGCAGCTCAAAGATACAAGAAAGGAATTCACTCTGGCCAGGTGGTCACCCCCTTTCAGAACACACTCATGGACACAGCCACACTCATTCAGAGAGGGATTATGTAGACACACCATTTATTTTAGTAGGAACACCTTGGGGATGGACAGGAAATCATGCAGACAATTAGATGATAGGCAAACTCAACACTAACATTGGCCCCATCTGGGAATTTATTTCTTTTTTTCTTATCAGGGTTATAACAAAATGAACAAAACTGTCCTATTGGAGGATCTGCTGTATTTGTTCAACAAGGATTTGGAGACTCTTATGGTGTGTTAGGCACAAATTTCCTAAATGGAGACATAAAGATGTAAAAACTAATTCCTGCTGTATAAGAAGCTCTCAATCTGGTTGGACACTCAGAATGCGAACCAATAATGATAATTCAAAGAACTAAATGCAGTAGAATTTCTGTAAGTTGACCACTCAAGAAAGTGCAAGCAAACTAATCAAATAAAGAGGTGGTCACATAAGGAACTTACATTGAGTACATATGATACATGAACTAATGAAAATTTGGTTAACTTAAGAGTTGCTCAATATAGGGAGAGATTAACTGTGGAGGTTCTGCTGTGTCATGGTAAAGGTCAACACTACAAGCTTTATGAGTCATCACTATGGCTTAAGAGTTTTGAAAAGACTTAGAAAGACATAAACTTGAAGCAAGATTTAAAACAGCGGTTTTCAACCTGTAGGTTGCTACCCCTTTGGGGGTCAAACAGCCCTTTCATAGGGGTCACCTCAATACATCCTACATATCAGATATTTACAATGCAATTTATAAGAGTAGCAAAATTAGTTATGAAGTGGCAACGAAAATAGTTTTATGGTTGGGGGTCACCACAACATGAGGAACTGTATTAAAGGATCACACCATTAGGAAGGTTGAAAACCACTGATCTAAAGGATGAGTAAGAATTTGCCAAGTGAAAAAGATGTGAGAAATATGAGAAGGGAAGATGGTGGTGAAATAGAGGCATTTCATTAAATGAGTAAATGAGGCATTTCCCTCATTTAAGGCAGAGGGAAAAATACATACAAAGGCACAAAGAAATGAGAAAGTTGAATATTATAAAATAACTTGAGATGGTTAGAGTAGGGGTATGTTATAGAAAATCAACAGAGGAGAGTAGCCATGCAGACTGGAATAAGATGGTAAAGACCCCTACCACCCACATGCCAAGCAGTTAGAACTTCATCCCTTGAGCAACACATGCCATTGATCTTTAAAAAGTGTAGTGAGATAACCAAATTTTTGTCTTAGAAAGACAATTCTGGCCCTGATAGGTAAGATTGTATGGGAAGGAAGGCAACATTTATTAAGTGAGATCTAGGTGCCAGAATATTTATTAAGGCCTTTCATAGATGTATTGAAGTTTTGCTTCATTAAATATTTTTTTTTCTTTTTTTTGAGTTAGAGCCTCAAGCTGTCACCCTGGGTAGAGTACCGTGGCATCACAGCTCACAGCAACCTCCAATTTCTGGGCTCAAGGGAGTCTCTTGCCTCCGCCTCCCAAGTAGCTGGGACTACAGGTGCCCAACACAACGCCCGGCCATTTTTTGGGTGCAGCCATCATTGTTGTTTGGTGGGCCCAGGCTGGATTCGAACCCGCCAGCTCAGGTGTACATGGCTGGCGCCTTAGCTCATTGAGCCACAGGCGCTGAGCCATTAAATCTTTATAATAACCACCAAAAACAACCATTAATGTGCTCAATCAACAGATTCAAAATCTGAAGCTTAAAATTAGAAGGAGAAGAAAGACTCAAACTTGAGAAACTAGTTACAATTCCAGGTGAGATAAAAAAATAGGCCTAAAAAATAGAAGAGGATGATAGGAAGGGAGGGAGGGCAGGAATACAGCATCTTGGGGAAGGATTCAGAAGGTATACTTAATAGTATGGCCATAGGTTGAATGAGACATGAGGAAGAAAACTCGGGATAGTGAAAGAGTGAATTCGAAGTTCCTAGACAGTTGAAAAGCATGAGACTCATATAAACATTTTTCCTGCAATGGTTTATAAATACCTCTATTTCTTCTGCTACCACTGTCTTGAAATTCATAGAATTATATATACATTTCCTGTAAGAAGCAAAATGAAGTTTTAAGACTACTGTCTTTAGTGTATCCCCTCCAGAAGTTGGCTGATGTATCAAAAAGAACCCAGATACTCAGTTTCAAGACAGTTGCATGCCTTTCTATTCAGTTGTATTGGGCAGATTTCTGCTGTAAAGTGCTCAGAGGAATTTGGAAGTTGATATGTAAGTGCAAAGAACTGTATCAGATGGGAGACACCACCCAGACTCTTGGCAAGCCAAAATTCACTTGGAACCAATTAGTGGCTCAAGAGACTGATATCATAGAGGATCAAAGTGTTCATTGGGAGGTGATTTGGGGAGTAGGGGCCACCAGTGACTTCATAGCAACCACATGGTGATTGTGAAACTCTCAGTACATTTTGCAACATTATACATGGCAGAGGAATGATTCCAATTCCAGAAAAATCATGCCGACATCCTCCAAAGCCTCTTTCTTATGTTTCCAAGAACTTCCAGTATCACATATTCTCCTTTCTCTCCCAGTATCACATATTCTCCTTTCTCTCCCAGGCTTCATTTTTGGTGGTCTGTTCCCTATTTTGAAAGTTTTCTCTACAGATTAACACAACTGGCAAATTTAGCTATGTACATGTCCAGCCTTCTGTTTCACAAAAAAAGAGCTGGATTAAGTTTATGAAGATAGACATAAAACTTTAATGCACCTTCACGACCCTTTTGGATCAGTTATGACTACTTCCTCTGACCAAAACCATGAAAGAGAAAATAAGAATAGAGGATATGAGTGACACAAGAAGCCAGAGAGGGAGGAGAAGGGTGAAGATACCTAAAAGAAACTTTTATCTTGTTAATCTAATGAAGGTCCCTTGTTAATATCTCTCCTAGAAGACTGCTTTTCTATTTTGCAGTTTTTATGAAAGATTGTGGCTGTATTTTTATAACTGGTTACCACATACAATCCCCGACATCCTCAATAATCCCTAAAATAATGGTATTCTGGAGACTATGATGTAAAGAATCGAGGTATGTTTGTGTGTGTGTATGTGTGTGTGTTAGAATAATAGTGCTTTCCAAGGTGAAAAGAAAACCTAAAATTCTCGATTAAAGTTTTACCTGGGGGGGAGGGGCAAGATGGCTGACTGGAAGTAGCTTCCGACAGAGGCTCCTGTCCCAAAGGAAGGACAGCACCCAGAAACTGCCCAATTGAGCTGAAGACTGAGCCCAGTCAGAGAGAGAGAAGTGATAACTGCAGGTTACCTCTGCTGAGGCAACTTGCAACTCCAAGAGACCAAGCTTCAGGCCGAAAAATTGAACTAAAGTCTTCCGCCATTCTGAACTTACAGTACACCCTTCTCTCCTTATCTGATGAACCATAAGCCTGACCCAACTGAGACTGAGGGAGGAGGATATGAGCAGTGCCCACCTTCCCTGTCTGCTGGACCAGGTGGCCCACCAGTTAAGAGACTCCAGGGCCACGCCGAGCCCCCATCAGCGCCCCAGACAGGGACTCCACCCCGGAACTGCGGGGCTTCAATCCGCACCCCAATGGACCTCAGCCCACCATCCGCAATGGCCAGGGACTCCACTGGGCCCCTTGTGCAGCTCTGCTCCATATCCTGTTGAGCCTCTGCCTGCCTCCCACACCAGCCAGGGACTCTGCCAGGAACTTCCAGGCCTCCGCCTACCCACCTGGCCCAGGAACTCTGGGAGCCACACAACCTGCATCCTCCCACATCCTCTGTGCCTATTCAACAGCTCTGCCAGTCTGGCCAGGGACTCTGGAGGCTGTGCGACATGTGCCCTCCCTTCATAGCCCTCCTCCCAGCCAGAGACTGTTGGAGGCATGAGCTCCCTTGGCAAAGGCCACTGGGTGCCAGGCACTCCCTAAACTGTGTACACATTCCCGTGCCCTGCTGCTGGATCCTGGCATGCCACACTCCAGAGCTGTTCCCACAGTGAGAACTCCCTGGCTAGGGCAGTCCCAGAGGAGCGACACAGGGTCACTCCCTACAAAGATGCAGCAGCAACAGAGTGATCCCATGGGTGTCTAATCTTAGAGAGAAACCTCCCCAACTCTGAGGACGCTCAGAGGCAACAGTGAAAAACAATCATGAGGCAGAATCAACAGAAAAACTCTGGCAATATGAATAATCAGAGTAGATCAACTCCCTCAAGGAATGACAAGGCAGATACAGCACAAGATCCCTTGCATAAGCAAATGGCTGAGATGTCAGAAATTGAATTCAGAGTCTGGATAGCAAATAAGATCAGCAGAATGGAGAAAAGATGGAATTAGAATTTCAAGCAGTAATCCAAAAGATGTCTCAAGAATTCAACGAATTCAAAGACAAAATGACTAAAGATTTTGACACATTGAGAGAAGTTGCAGCCCTCAAAGATCAGAGAAATACAGTAGAATCCCTCAGTAACAGAATGGAGCAAGCAGAAAAAAGGATTTCTGACAAAGAAGACAAAGCTTTCAAATGCTACCAAACTTCCAAAGAGGAAGATAAATAGAGGGCAAAAACAGATCACTCTCTCTGAGAACTCTGGAATAATTCAAAGAAAACCAATATTCACCTTATAGGGATCCCTGAAAGTGATGAAGTGGCTTTTCAAGGCATCTCTTCTTCATGAGATTATGAAAGAGAACTTTCAAGAGTCTCTTCTTCATGAGATTATGAAAGAGAACTTTCCAGACATGCAAAGAGATTCTGAAATTCAGATAGAGAGAGTTTCAGAACTACAGCATGACTCAACCCAAATAAGACATCCCCCAGGCACAACATAATCAATTTTACTAAAGTTAATATGAAGGAGAAAATTCTGAAAGCAACCAGACGCAAGAAAACCATAACTTAAAGGGGGAAGAATATTAGAATAACTGCAGATCTCTCTGCTGAAACCTCTCAAGCTATAAGGGGTTGGTCATCGACTTTTAATCTCCTAAAACAAAATAACTTTCAACCCATGATCCTGTATCCAACTAAACTGAGTTTCATTTATGATGGAGTGATTAAATACTTTAATGACATCCACATGTTGAAGAAATTTGCCATAACTAAACTACCTCTCCAGGATAGTCTCAGACCTATGTTTCATAATGACCAGCGTAATCCTCCACCACAAAAGTAAACTCATTCAGAAACTTTAGATCAAGTTCCAACTTTCACAGTCGCAAAAGGATTAAAAATGTCCACTGGACTTTCAAAAGGCTTAGCAATATTCTCAATTAATGTGAATGGCTTAAATTGTCCTCTAATGAGGCACAGGTTGGCTGACTGGATACAAAAACTCATGCCAGATATCTGATGCATACAAGAATCTCATCTTACCTTAAAACATAAATATAGACTAAAGGTGAAGGGATGGTCATCTATATTCCAGGTGGAAAACAGAAAAAAGCAGGTGTTGCAATCCTATTCGCAGATACAATAGGTTTTAAACCAACCAAAATAAGGAAGGATAAGGATTGACACTTCATATTTGTTAAAGGTAACACTCAATATGATGAGATTTCAATTACTAACATTTATGCACCCAACCAGAATGCGCCTCAATTTATAAGAGAAACTTTAACAGACATGAGCAACTTGATTTCCACCAGCTCCATAGTAGTGAGAAATTTTAGCACCCCTTTAGTATTGTTGGATAGATCCTTCAAAAAGAAGCTAAGCAAAGAAATTTTAGATTTAAACTCAACCATTCAACATCTGGATTTAACAGAAATCTACAGAACATTTCATTCCAACAAAACTGAATACACATTCTTCTCATCAGCCCATGGAACATACTCCAAAATTGATCACATGCTAGGTCACAAGTCTAAACTCAGCAAATTTTTAAAAATAGTAATTATTCCTTGCATCTTCTCAGACCATAATGGAATAAAAATTGAACTCAACAATAACAGGAATCTGCATACTCATACAAAAACATGGAAGGTAAATAACCTTATGCTGAAGGATAGATGGGTCATAAATGAGATTAAGAAGGAAATTAACAAATTTTTGGAACAAAACGACAATGAAGAGGCATATTAGCAGAACCTCTGGGATACTGCATAGGCAGTCCTAAGAAGAAAATTTATAGCACTGCAAGCCTTCCTCCAAAAAATGGAAAAAGAGGAAGTTAATAACTTAATGGGACATCTCAAGCAACTGGAGAAGGAAGAACATTCCAATCCCAAACCCAGAAGAGAAAAGAAATAACCAAAATTAGAGCAGAATTAAATGTAATTGAAAACAAAAGAATTATACAACAGATTAATAAATCAAAAAGTTGTTTTTTTTTGTAAAGGTCAATAAAATAGATAACCCTTTGGCTAACCTAACCATGAAAAAAAGAGTAAAATCTCTAATTTCATCAATCAGAAATGATAAAGACAAAATAACAACAGACCCTTCAGAAATTCAAAAAATCCTTAACGAATATTACAAGAAACTTTACTCTCAGAAATATGAAAATCTGAAGGAAATTGACCAATATTTGGAAGCATACCACCTACCAAGACTTAGCCAGAACAAAGTGGAAAATTTGAACAGGCCTATATCAAGTTCTGAAATAGCATCAACTGTAAAATCTCCCCAAAAAGAAAAGCCCGGGACCAGATGGCTTCACATCAGAATTCCACCAAACCTTTAAAGAAGAACTTATACCTGTATTGCTAAACCTCTTCCAAAATATAGAAAAAGAAGGAATACTATCCAACACATTCTATGAAGCAAACATACCTTGATCCCTAAACCAGGGAAAGACCCAACAAGAAAAGAAAAATATAGACCAACATCACTAAAGAATATTGATGCAAAAATATCCAATAAGATCCTAACAAACAGAATCCAGCAACACATCAAACAAATTATACACCATGACCAAATGGGCTTTCTCCCAGGGTCTCAAGGCTGGTTCAATATATATAAATCTATAAATGCAATTCAGCACATAAACAAATTAAAAAATAAAGACCATATGATCCTCTCAATTGATATAGAAAAAGCATTTAATAATATCCAGCATCCCTTCGTGATCAGAACACTTAAAAAAATTGGCATGGAAGGTACATTTCTTAAACTAATAGAGGCCGTCTACAGCAAACCCACAGCCAATATCATATTGAATGGAGTTAAATTGAAATCATTTCCACTTAGATCAGGAACCAGGCAAGGTTTCCCATTCTCTCTATTGCTCTTTAACATTGTAATGGAAGTTTTAAACATTCCAATTAGGGAAGAAAAGGCGATCAAGGGTATCCAAATAGGATCAGAAGAGATCAAACTTTCACTCTTTGTGGATCATATGATTGTATATCTGGAAATCACCAGGGATTCTATTACAAAATTTTAGAAGTGATCAAGGAATACAGCAATGTCTCAGGCTACAAAATCAACACCCATAAATCTGTAGCCTTTATATATACCAACAATAGCCAAGACAAAATAAACAGTCAAGGACTCTATTCCTTTCACAGTAGTGCCAAAGAACATGAAATATTTGGGAGTTTACCTAACAAAGGACATGAAAGATCACTATAAAGAGAACTATGAAACTTTAAGAAAAGAAATAGCTGGGGATGTTAACAAATGGAAAAACATACCATAGCTCATGACTGGGAAGAATCAACATTGTTAAAATGTCTAAACTACCCAAAGCAATATATAATTTTAATGCAATTCCTAT
>CAUYRH010073889.1:0-47449 GCA_963574655.1 Perodicticus potto
TGTTTTCACACAGTAAATGAGAAAATCTCATGAATGTTATGTCAATCAGGCAGATGAAAATATCTCAGATTGTATGTGAAGCCCGCACACTGTACCCCATGAGTGAATTAATGTACACAGCTATGATTCAATAAAATAAAATAAAATAAAATAAAATAAAATAAAATAAAATAAAATAAAAACAAAGCCACCCGTCTCCCAGCTGACTCACCCATTCATCTCCTTAGAGCTTTTCTTTCGCCATGTGACTTCCTCTCCAGAGAAAGGACAAGGGCTTGAGCCACAGGCTGCAGCATATCAGAGCTGGGAGCTTAAGGCCCCTCATTGTATAGAGGGGAAACTGAGGCTCAGGAAAGGGACTTACCCAAGGTCCTCTGTACAGCCTGGAAATCCTAATTTCATTTGGCATTCAATCGCTTCCCTCTAGCTCACTCCTACTTAATTATTTGACAAATATTGTTTTAAGCATCTAGTCTATGCCTAGTTTCCTGGGCACTGGAAATACAATAGTGAACAAAACAGGCAGAGTTCTGCCCACACGGAGCTCATGTTCTAGAGTGTGTGTGTAGGGGGGGCAGGGTAGAGGCAGATAACAAGCACAGTGAAAAAATAAGTCTGATAGTATGTTAGAAGGCAAAATGTGCTCAGAGGAAAACTAAAATAAAGCAGGGCTGAGAGCACCTCAGGAGGAATGGGGACTGTGCTGTTTCAAATGGTGATGGGAAGGCACCCCTTGAGAAACACTTGCAGGAGATGAGGAAGTGAACCATGAGGACAGCAGGGCAGGACCATCCAGGGCAGAGGGAGCAGCCAGGGCAGCTCGTGAAGCCTCATCCCCCTTTTTTTTTGAGACAGAGTCTCACTCTGTCACCCTGGGGAGGGTGCCCTGGCATCACAGCTCATAGCAAGCTCAAACTCCTGGGCTTAAGTAATCCTCATGTCTCAGGCTCCTAAGTAGCTGGGACTACAGGTGCTGGCCACAAAGCCCACCTAGTTCTTTTATGTTTAGTGAACACAGGGGTCTTGCTTTTGCTCAGGCTGGTCTCAAACTCCTGAGCTCAAGCAATCTACCTACCTCGACCTCCCAGAGTGCTAGGGTTATAGGTGTGAGCCACCTCTCCTGGCTCATCCATACTACCCTGGCAAGAGCCAGTGGTGAGACTTCCCAAAGGGGAGCTGCAGGGAAAAGGAGGAAACAAGCTGGCCACATCCGCAGCCTCCCTGTGCTGGGCCCCAGAGAGGTTGAAGCCCAGGAGGTCCTCCAGCCATGGCCACAGGTGGCTGCTTTGCTTGGGCACCAAGGGCTGTGAATCATCAAGAAGGAGCTCCTGACGCTGCTTTCAAGTTCCAGCCTCTCTTCGACAAATTACCTCCCTGGGCCCAGACAGGTGCCTTGCCTGCTCCCAACTTCGGCTGCTCTGCTGGCCCCTGCCCTGAAGCCGTGGGCCTTTGGTCCAAGCCATGTTTCTTTGGCTTCCCTGATTCAGCTGTACATTAAGCTTCCTCATTTTGTCCTGGGTCAGTGACCTCTTTCCTACAGATCCAAGCCTGGTGTAGGCACCAAGACTGAGCGGAGCCTGGGCTGAACCCTCTCCACCTACCTCTTGCCCCAATTGCGGGCACTGAAGATGAAATGGGCCGGGGGGTGCTCTTTGGGGCATACCCGCACTCAAGCATGGTGGCTGCCATCAACCATAGCCCAGAATGGGGCTTTCTGCCTGTTAGGAGCTCAGCCTTTTCTCTTTCTCATTCCACCATGTCAGAGACTCCCACCTCTGGACTGGAATCACCACTGGGATCCCCTGCCTTGAACTCTCCAGGGGGCCACACAGGACAAAGAGGAGTGAAATCATTTGGTCTCAAGTTTCAACTCTGCCTCCTTCTAAGACATCTTGGGCAACTTCCTCAACCTTCTGAGCCTAAGTGTCCTCATCTGATTAATAAATAAATAAACACCCCACTCTCCTTTGTAGGGTTTTCTGTGAGGTTGAAAGAAATGACATTTGTGAGAGTCCCTCGCCAGCATATTAGGTCCTCAATAAATACTGATTTTCTCCATTTAATGTCCAGCCTCCTTGAAGATCAAGATCTTGCTTGGTCACATCTGTCCCAACGTCTAGCCGTGGACTTTGTCCCTGTGAAACAGACACAGAGAGAGGGGAACCTTCACTCTGGAATGTAAACAAGTCTTCTCTCCTCCAGACATTGCACTGTCCCCAGCTTTTAAGACGTGTTTGCTATTCAGTCATACTTGAACAAAGCGTGGTCAGTGCACTATACTCAGAAGGCCCAGAACATGAAGAAATGTGACAATATTCGTGGAGAATTATCTCCCAACAGAGAAAATGGAGCATTTATGAAACAAAAATTGTATGTCATAAAATGAAAGACTCAAAGAGATCTCGTCTTGTAAATTAAAAATACTAAAGAATAAAATTTTCAAAGGCAATAATAGAAGAAATGGAAGAAAAAGATGAAGAAATCTAGGAAGCAGAACAAAATGGACAAAAAGATGAAAAATAAGACAGAAAAGATATCAAAATAAGATGAATATTTGGCAATCAATATCCAACTAATTAAGGTGTTGCAGAAAAACGGGGGAGGTGGGGAGAAAATGGGGGCATAATTATCCAAGACATAACCTGTTCCCCAGAACTGAAGAATGTAGATCCAAATGGAAAGGGTCTAGGGTGTCCAGGATGCCAAATGAAGAAAGACCCAGGCCAGGGCCCACCGTGGGACAGGGAACTTCCTGTTTGAGCCTGTGCTGGAAGGACACTCTCTGAGGGCCTGGGGTGTGGGGTGCACTCAGAAGGAATTTAGAATCGGAATGGCTTTGGGCCAAGTACAGGGCACTTCAGATCCTCCAAGCTCTGCACCCTCAGAGTTTATATTTGTATTTGGAAGCCCCTTTCACTTCTCCCCTTTCTCTCTTGCTCTCCACTTGCCAGGATCCTCCTTCTCCCTCAGCCCTCGGCTGTCCCTCCTTCTGCTGCCTTTAGGGCTATCTCTCCCTGCCTTTCCTGTCCCTACCCTCAGGAGCTATTGCTGAGCACCAAGCCAACCAGGATTTGGAAGAGCTCCCTATCCGCATCCCTGGAGGTTCCCACCAGTCCTTGTCTCCCACTCTGCGGTCAGTGGCGGCCCCTTCACACGTGACTGTGTGAAGCAGATGTTTCCTGCCCCTGGGGGAGTACTGTCAGTACCCAGGCAAGCCCCAGAGCAGACGTCTCTGCCCAGCCATGGGCCCCTACCTGCTTCTGCTGCTGCTATTGGGACTAGAAGGTAAGGTTCAGAAGGAGCTGCCCCTCGGGGACCCATATACTCGGCCCACACCCAGGTTCTTGTCACTGCCACACCCACATCTGTAGGTCCCAGTGCCCCTCTACTAGTGGGTGGGCTGAGAGGTGTCCCCAGCTCCTGCCCAATATTACCACCTCCTTTCCTCCCTAGGTCAGGGCTCAGTTGACAGCCACCCGGAGGTGCTGCAGGCCCCCGTGGGGAGCGCCATCCAGGTTCAGTGCCTCTATCGGCCCCAGGATGTCAAGGCTCTCAAGGTGTGGTGCCGGTTCTCGCCAGAGGGGTGCCAGCCCCTGGTGTCCTCAGCTGTGGATCGCAGAGCCCCAGGGAGCAGGCGCACGTTTCTCACCGACATGGGGAGCGGCCTGCTGCAGGTGGAAATAATCGACCTGCAGGAGGCGGATGCCGGAGAGTACGGCTGCATGGTGCACGGAGCCATGGGGCCCCAGACTGTGCACAGAGTCTCTCTGGAGGTGCTCCCTCCCGGTGAGTTACCCCAGGCCAGCAACTGCCCCTCCCACCCACCCTCCCTTCCCCCACATTTTCCCAGAGCCTTTGGTCCTCAGGAGAGGGAGCCCCTGTGGGAGGAAGTATCGGGAGGAGACATCCTTTTGACAGCTCTGCAGGGAGCGGAAACCAAACTGGGTGGGAAGACTGAGACAAAACCGCCCCTCCCCTCCCACACACGCAGGCTCCCCACAGGAAGGCTCGGCCTCATGCACTTCGTGGCCTGGGCTGCATCTGCCAGCATTTTTTACTTAGAAATGTTTTAGACAAAGTTGAATCTGCGCATATGAACTGGAATTAATTTGTATTGCTTCCAGTTTTTATTGCTGTATTAATGAGGTTGCAGGCTTAACATTACCGAATTCGCATCTTAATTAATTGTATAAGTCTTCATTGAACATTAGCTTGTCTCACCTATAGTCAGGATATCTCCAGTGTCTGAACGACTTCAGCTCTTTTGGCTTTAAAGAGGAGAAAAGTGTTGTTGGCATTTAAGCCAACATTGTTAACTCTATTTTCAGCATATAAAACACGGTAATTTACAGGTTTCATTCTCACAGCCTTTACCTTTTAGCATTTATTAAATGCTAGAAAGCATTTATCTAAAGACAGTTTTAAAATATTTAAAAATTTTTTTCCAGAAACATGGGCTATTCTAAAAGGGGGGGGGCATTGGAAGGAAAATGGTCAGTTACCTGAAGCAGAGACTGCTATTACTTGTATGGATACTGATAAGTTTTCATCTTTAGGCCTCCCTGGTCTTAAGATAATTTGTGCCCGATCCCCAAATTATGAAATTAAGATAAACATTTTCCCTTCTCTTAGTTTTCTCTCTAAATAAGAGGCTAGACTAAGTTGTCGTCAGACTTCCTCTCATCTCAAACCCACGATTATTTTATACTATAAATATACTCCTGTTAATCCTTGTCACCCTTTGTTGTCCTCATTCCTTGACACTCTGAGCTACTAAACTCAAGATTTTAACTCCCTAAAAAGCGAATTGTGACAAGATAAAGCTCAGTGGGAAGAAAGGGTGGGGAGGCAGGAACCTGGAGCCCTAGGCCCCTGCAGTGGGGCAGGTGTGGTGGAGGATGACGTTCAGACAGGAAAACGGAATATGATTTCAAGGGAGGGTGTGGCTTGAAGCTCAGGCAAGCCTTTGGCTTCACAGGGGGTTGTCTAAGGTGGCCCCATAGGCACCAGTAGGGTAGGACATGTGAAGCAAGATGGGGGCCACAGCACCTCCAGTTCCTGGTGTGGCATAGTATGAGAAATAGGGATGGGAGATCTCTCAAGACGAAGATCAGGAAGTTCTACAGGGACTGGCCCGGGTCCCAAGACAAATCTTCAGACCCAGAGAAACCACCCCTTAGTCCTACAGCCCGAAGTCAAAGATGTCGTACAGACAGATGACAGAAGTCTTGTCCCCAAACTGAATCTCGGGACCCAGCTGGGCTCTCAGCCAGGATCAGCTGGCGTTGCCTCCTATCAGGGCTGGCAGAGCTTGGGATGAGGCTCACCAGTCTGCAGGTGTTGTTACAGGCTGCCGGTATGTGGGGAGGCCCCAGCTGAGACCCACGAGGGCAGGAGCAAGATCACCAGGAGGAAGACAGCCATAGGAAACTGCTTGGGGTGGGAGGGGAGGTGGGTGCAGATTCCCCAGCCATGTATCTACACAGTCTGAGCAGTCTTATACTAACAGAGGGACAAGGGCTTAGTAAAGGCCGGGCAAAGGGCAGCAGGAAGGGTGGGAGCTGTGGTGGAGGGGAATGTTGGTATATTCACCAGCAGGGAAAGGTATAAAGAATTGGTGCAATCACTTGACTCATGGAGGAGAGGCCCTGAGGGATACCCTAGGCTCCCCGTCTTTGTGTGTCTTCCTGGGGACCTCTCCTTCCATGGCTCCTCCACTCCCCCAGCCCCTCAGATCTCTACAGGCCATTGAAGCCTGCACGCAATGGGGATGCGCTCATTGAATGTTTCCTTCTGACTCAGTACCCAGCTTGAGAGAGAAGGAAGAGGAGACATACGAGATGGACAGTCTGGCTGAGGACCCCTTCTCAGGCCCTGCAGGCAGTGCCAGCCCCACGGAACCCAGCCAGGATGAGAAGAGGTACTGACAGGAGTAGTTGGGGGAGCCAAGAGGCGGGTGTTGGTGAATCTAAACACTTTAGTTGTTTAGAGCTCCAACTAAATCGAAGGGGAAAACTTGTGATTCCTTCCACCTCAGGGGAACTTCTGTACGGATAGATAGACAAACAGACATGTCCCAGTTTAGCAATAAGCAGTGGTCCCTTCATCCTTGGTGGGTCTTCAGCCAGGCCACTCTGATGTGTCCCCCTTCCATCCTGCCTGAGTCTTCACCGAGAATGTGACCCTTCTGGCACTTCTCCAGGGCTCCTGGCCAGCAGCTCCCTGCAGGGTCCAGAGCTAACCCTGCCTCTCCCTTTCTGTCCCTCAGCATCCCCTTGATCTGGGGTTCTGTGGCTGTGCTAGGCCTGCTAGTGGCAGTGGTGGTGCTGTTTGCTGTGATGGCCAAAAGGAAAGGTAGGTAGCTGTCCATCCTCCTGTCCTAGCCTGCCCCTGCCTGTCCTATATCAAGCAGTTTGCAGGTGAGGCCAGGAGCCTTGCTCTGATCTCCCTACAAATGGACATGTCTGGGCTTTAGTTAAGGCCCCCAGATCCTAGATTTCCCAGGACTAAGGGGTGGAGGGGAAAGAAGGGGATTCACTGAGAGCAGGCCTGGGGAAAGTCAGGAATTGAAAAGGGGGCGGTGGGAGGGGAGGAGAAGTGGTGGAGGAGGTAGGGAAAAGGGTTTTAGGAGGTCGGCTGAGTGTCTTGGCGGACTAGAGCAGTGGGCGGGGAGACTTAGGGCAAGTGGGTGTGGGCTGGAGAACGGGGGGGGGGGGGGTTAAAGATTTGGCAGTGTAGTGGGGAAGGTGAGTCTGCACCAGCAGAGGTTCCAGAAAGGAGTGAGGGATGGGCTCTGAGCCAGCCTGGAAGCAGACTGTGCTGCTTTCATCTGTCCTGCCAGGGAACAGGCTTGGTGTCTGTGGCCGATTCCAGAGCAGCAGAGTTTCAGGCATGGTAAGAGGCTCTGTAGGCCCCCAGCAAAATTCCCTTTCATTCATTTGTCACGTTCACTGAGAGGTCCCAGGATGATGGAGTGATGAAAGGCCTGGCACAATGGCTCACGCCTGTAATCCCAGCACTTAGGAGGCTGAGGCCGGTGGATTGCCTGAACTCACAGGTTCGAGACCAGTCTGAGCCAGAGTGAGATCTCATCTCTAAAAACAGCCTGGCATTGTGGCAGGCGCCTGCAGTCCCAGCTACTTGGGAGGCTGAGACAAGAGAATCACTTAAGCCCAAGAGTTTGAGGTTGCTGTGAGCTGTGACACCACAGCATTCTACTGAGGGTGACAAAAAAGAAAGAAAGGACTGGGATCCAGCTGGGGTCCATAACCTTGGCATGAATGATCTCCCTCAGTATGCCACTTTCCCAGATTTTGGGAGAAATGTGGAACTTAAAAATCTTCAAAGTGAAGCCCTCTTGCCCACTCACATACTCAGGATTCAAGAGCAGATCCAGTGTGGTCCTAGGCTTCCCACCTGGGCTTCCCTGGGAACCGGGGAAGAGGGCGGCACTGTCTTCACTTGATTTGCCTGCTTTTGTTCCAGGGTCCCTCTTCAGTGGTCCACCACATCAGTGACTCTGGGCTGGCTGCTGAACTGCCTCCGGATATACCATATGTTAGGCTTGACTCGCCACCTTCCTTTGATAATACCACCTATGCCAGTTTATCTCTTGATCCGCCATTAGGGAAACCTCCACCTCCAAATCCACCCTCACTGCCCCCTCTGCCTCCTAAGGTTCTTATCTGCTCCAAACCTGTAACATATGCCACAGTCGTCTTCCCAGAAGGGGACAAGAGTGGAGGGGCCTCCAGTGAGCCAGCCCAGGATCCTCCTGACAGTCAGATTCTACCCAGCTAAGCTGTTCACCACACTAAAAACTCATGGAGACCTTCCCTGGGGGTTCAGTGCATCTATCCATCTAGCTCATTCCTTAGATCCTCAGACTATATGAGCAAATAGGGACTTTAGGATCTAATCTCAAGTCCTGACTTTGTTCAAAGGGAAAGCGATGCTCCGATGTGACTGAGATGTATTGGGGAAGCCTTACATGCTGATCCTTCTACTATTACACACTGGGCTAAATAAACCCTTATGGTGATATGTGAATGCTTACTGGCCGAACGGGGAACGAAAGGGCCCAAGTTTCATCACTTGGCTCTTGAACTGAATAAACTCTTGTCTAGAGTTTGTGCTGCATGATCTGTCTCGCCAGTGAGGAAGTGGTTTCTATCCCTGGTCAGAACACTGCAATGCAGTTTGATTCAAGGGACATCAAGTCATCTCCTTCAAAAGTATTTTCTGGCTCTCTGATGATGCCTGAAAGCAGATTCATTTGCCTAAGCCAACAAAGATCTGCTTTTTGCTCTGCAACCTTGTGAACAAGTGACATCTTATGATGTGACAGTATATGATGGGGTGGGTGGGGGCAGGTTAATGATAAAGGAGAAGCAGGACAGATGGGATGTGAGAGATAAGACTGAAAAGAAATAGTAAGGACAGAAACAGAAATAGACACCATGTCTGTTCTCTCATGGGAAAAAGCTCAGGAAAGAAAAGATTTTTGCAGATGTTAGTCTTGCCACAGCTGGCTGTCTCTCAACTAGGTGGGCATCTGGCCACCCTATTCTCTTTGGCTTGCACTTTAAAGGCTGGGAAGAGCACAGTGTGGAAAATGCATTAGGTGGGGCGGGGAAAGGGAAGGGTCCAGGGAAGGGGAATGGGAATGTGTGGCTATGGCCAAGTGTAAATGAAAGCTAGTCCAGGCTGGGAGTTAAACAGTCTTTAAATATCCTGCCAGGATTTCTTCTGAAACTGTTCAATTTGAAAATGTGGTACCTGTGGTTCTATATCCATGGATTCAACCAACTGCAGATGGAAAATATTTGAAAAGAAAAAAATAATAAGATGGCTCTTACTATACATAACAGGTATAACAAAACATAACAAAACATTTTTTTCCTTGTCATTATTCGCTAAAGAATACTGTATTAACAACTATTTACATAGCATTTGTATTTGGTATTGTATTTGGTATTATAAGTAATCTAGAAATGGTTCACAATATATGGATGTACAGATGTGTGGTTACCTATAAATACTACACAATTTTACATAAGGAACTTGAGCTTACATAGATTTTGGTATCTGCTGGGGTTCCCAACCAGTCCCCTCCAGATAGTGAGGGATAAATGTATTTGCCCATAATGGGTGCTCAGGAACCTAGTCTTGTTCCATCATGGACAGCTAGGTACAAAGAGGTTTTCACCATCTGAAGAGACCCTACGTTGGGCCTAGGCACTTCAGAAGAGAGAAGAGTCTGTGCGCTGGGTTCCAGGCTGTGCTACTGCAGTGATGCTATTTTTAGGGAGTTCTGGCAGGATGTTCTGAGCATTCCCTGATAAGTGTCTCAGGCTGTGACAAAACCTAATTTTTACTTCTGTTCCTTGTGGAGGCAGCAGCTGCCAATCAACCAAGTAGTTGCCCATCAATCAACTAAGCCCTCACTTTCCTTGGTTAAAATGACTGGGGACTGCCTGGGGGGGGAGGGGTTGTGAGGGAGCAGAAGAAGGGCAAAATAAAGTCTAAGTAGAACCCTCTGGGAAAACCTTAGCCTGGAGTGAATGTATTAAGAACGTTTAAGTAAAAAGTATATTTAACAGTACAAAGGACAATACTAAGGAAAATAATATTATTAATTGAGTGGTGGGGAAGAAGAAATATATAAATGCCATCATTCCATGGTAGGAAGGCTATCAAAGTCATAATTATAAAAGTAACATAAAAATACTGACCTTCTAAATTTTAACATAGAAACACATGCAATACAAAGCAAAGAAAATACAGCTTACATGGTGATATGACTTTTCCATGACACAACTTTTGGAAGTTAGCTAAGAAGTACTCAGAGGAAAATTCACACTCTTCAACAATAATTAAGAATTTTATTCAAATAACTAATATTAAAAGAGAAAAATGATAACTAATACTTGAATAAAAGAAATGGCTCTTTGAAATGAAATGAAGACAAAGTATTAGGCAACTTACTCAAGAAGAATGAAATAAGAAATGACAAGGGGGGAAAATAAGACAGATGCAAAGACAATGAAAAAAATGAGTTTTTTTGTGCTGGGTGTGGAAGAATATTTTTTTTTTTTGAGACAGTCTCACTTTGTCACTCTAGGTAGAGTGCTGTGGTGTCATGCTCACAGAAACCTCAAACTCTTGGGCTCAAGCAATTCTCTTGCCTCAGCCTCCCAAATAGCTGGGACTACAGGTGCCTGCCACCATGCCTGGCTATTCTTAGAGACGAGGTCTCGAGCTGGCTCAGGCTGGCCTCGAACCTGTGCTCAGGCAATCTACTGGCCTCAGCCTCCCAGAATGCTAGGATTATAGGCATGAGCCACCTTGCCTGGCCTAAAAGACCTTTTTTGATGGAAGTGTTTGCTCTATCATGATTGTGCTAGTGGTTACATGGTGTATATATTTGTCAAAACTCATTAAAATGAGAGCATTTTTTAATATATAAATGATATTTTGGTAAATCTGACTTAAAAGAATACATGAAAGACCGTTAGGAGTAGCTAAAATAATCTTAGAAAAAAAGTCCTTTAAAGTATTACATAAAACTCAAAAGCCATAAAAGAAACGCATACTTACATTAAAATTGACACATCAGAATAAGAATCTCTGAAAATTCTCTCCTCCAAAATGCAACAAGAAAACAGACAAAAATAGTTAGACTCAACTTTTTCAGAACTCTGGAAATTAATCAAAAGTTTGCATTAATCCAGGGAATAGTTATTCAAGAAAAATGACTCATGGCTCCATGCCTGTAGCTCAGTGGTTATGGTGTCAGCCACATACACTGGGGCTGGCGGGATTGAGCCCAGCCTTGGCCTGCCGGATAACAAGCACAACTGCAACAACAACAACAACAACAACAACAACAAAACAGATGGGCATTGTGGTAGACGCCTGTAGCCCCAGCTACTTGTGAGGCTGAGGCAAGAGAATGGCTTAAGTCCAAGAGTTTGAGGTTGCCTTGAGCTGTGATGCCACAGCACTCTACTGAGGGCAACATAGTGAGACTCTGTCTCAAAAAAAAAAAAAAATCAGTGTGATATACCGTATGAATAGATAAAAGACAAAAACTATTTGATCATCTCAAAAGATGCAGAAAAAGCATTTGACAAATTCCCATATCCCATCATGAGAAAAATGCTCAACAACCTTGGAATAGAAAGGGATTTCCTCAAGCTGATATAAGGCATCTATGAAAGCCTCATAGCTCACTTACAAGTGAAAGACTGAATGCTTTCTCTCTAAGATTGGGAATAAAACAAGGACATCCACTCTTACTGCTTTTATTTAATTAATTAATTTATTTATTTATTCTTTACTGATTAAACCAAGTTCCTTTATTGTTAAACCAATTATTGCATGCCAAAAGCAGCCTAGCTAATATAGTTCCTTTTGGAGAGAAGTCAGTCTCACATTCTCCTTTAGTGTTAAAGTTTTCAAAATAAATTTCCTCATTCAACATAAATGGGAGTATTGGTAGTTTATCTCTGAGTTGCCAGACCACACATGCGCCTAAGCTGGTCCCTGCTGGGTTCAGCCAAGGAGCTCTTAGGGAGAAATAGGGGCTTTTGTCTGCCCTTCAAAGCCTTCACTCACTGGGCCTCTGTCCATCTTTCTAGCCTAGGGACCCAGTGTTCACCTCCCAAGGCCCAAGGCGGAGGGCCCCAGGCAAGGACTGTAGGTGCAGCCCTGACCACACTGTGAGCAGCTCAGTTGGTGAGGGTAGAGGGGCTGGAGTGTTGTCCTGTATGTGGCTTTCCTTCCAGCTTCTACTGCCCCTAGGGGCCTTCCTCCAAGGAGCAGATGCTTAGATGACCTCTAGTGCCCATGGAGGGCAGGGTAAAGGAGGAACCAGTGCCACTCATCCCATGCTTCTGCCACCTCTCTGGCACCTCAAAGTTTCCTCTCAAGCAATGAGGGGTGCACAACTTGTGTCTCTGTATACAGGTGGCAGGGGAAGTGTCCATCTTCTATGCTGTGGGTGAGCATTGGGTATGAAGTGCTGAGAGAGGACAGGCCCAGTCCTCTAGCTCTGACACTGCTTTCATGAGTCCCCTGTCAGCCCTAATGGATGAGAGCCACCGCTTTCAGGAAGAGGAGACAAGCAGACAGGGTGCCCCAGAGAAGAGCTGTGTCACCAAAGGCCAGGACACCTCATCTCTAGGCCACAATTGAATACTGCTTAACTTTTGGCTTCAGTTTGTTTATTGAACACAAGAGGGAGAATCACTGCAGAAACTCCCCGTGCTGGGTTGGGGTAAGGATGAAGGGCATTGACTCAGGTCAGAGGAGTGGCCCTCACTGTATAGGGGGCACAGGATTTGCCTGAAGTCACATCACAGAGCTGGGGTGATGTTCTGACTCCTCAGCCCCCAATCTGCTTTTCCACTTGCTGAATGCACAGTGGCTGCAGCAGCTGAGGAGGCCCAGGGCTGGCTGTCACTTGGCCTCTGCAGAGGTTAGCTGAGGGCTGTGTCAGATCACCAGAGATCAGGTGACAGCTGCTTCCCCCTTTCAGGCTAGGGAGGGAGTCACTTGAGGATTTATTCTTGGTAGGCTAAATGTGAAATGCTACAGCCCATCCCTCCAAACAACCCCTTTTTCTTCCTCACCCTTAGGCACTTCGAGAACTTGGCTGGACTCAGATTCTGGCTGCCCCACTTCATGGCTAGGTGCCTCCGCTGTGCTTTCTCACCTCCTCTGTGGGTATGGGAGCAAACCCAGGTCAAGTGGTGCCTAGCAGGTAGAAAGACCCAGGCACATAGCCAGTTTATTATTATTATTATGAGCCAAACTGCAACATGAGAACACATTTAATGTAACATGCAGCTGTGGTCTGGCCTTGGGCTCCTCCCCATACTTCAAGAATGCTATTTGGAGACCCTCTTCTCCATATCCTCAGTCACTTCAGGGTGCAGAAAGCAGTTGGCCAAGCATTCAATGTCATCCAGCGTCAGACTGCTCAGGGACCTCTCATAATCCTTCTGTAGTTGTTCCAGGACCCTGCTGGCATCTGCTGCACTGAAGTGGTGGGCCAAGACTTTAGAGATCAGCTGCCAGATGTGCGGGGGAGGGGAGTTAGCCAGTCTCTGGGCAGTGGTTTCTTCCAGTAACACCTTTTCCAGAGGTGTGACCACTAGGTTGAGCTTGGAATTGGGCCCGATGCTATAATCTGACAGTCATTTCCCATCAGGGCCTTGCCCTTGAACAGCAGCCGCTGCCGGCGCACGGGGACATTCGGCTTCTCTGAGACCAGATGCTTCAGCGTGGATACCAACTCGTCCTCCCTCACCTACAGGCTGCACTCGCGTCCCTGGAGCGCTTTCATCACCACCCGGAGGCGGGCCACACCTTAACCGCCTCCAGCCGCGCGCGCGCCGCCGCCGCCGCCGCCGCCGCCGCCGCCCGGGCATGCGCGGGAACCGCCGCCCCCTCCCCCCACCAAGCAGCAACAGGAGGCTCTGTTACTGCTTTTAAACGACATTGTACTGAAGGTTCTTAAAAGGGCAGTTAGGAAATGAAAAGAAATAAAAGGATTTCAGATGAAAAAGAAAGAAGTAAAACTATCTATTTTCAGATGGTATGATCTTGTATACCTAAAATCTTAAGGAATCAATGAAAAAACTCTTGGAGCTAATAAATGAGTTCAGCAAAGTCTGAGGATTCAAAATTAACACCCAACAATCAGTTGTATTCTTATACACTATCAATGAATGATCCAAAAATGAAATTTAGAAAATAATTCTCTATAACAATACTTAGAAATATAAAATATTTAGGCATAAATTTAATGAAAGAAGTGCAATAACTAAACTACAAAAGCAGCTGTCAAAAACTACAAAGCATCATTAAAAGAAATTAAAGAACTAAAAATATGGAAAAGATATCCAGTTTGATAGATCAGAAGACTCATTATTGTTAAAATGGTAAATTCTGCCCAAAGAATTTACACATTTGATGTAATCCCTATCAAAATTACATCTACCCTTTTTGCAGAAATTATCAAGCTTATCCTAAAATTCACATGTAAATGCAAGGGAATCAGAATAGCCAAAACAATCTTGTAAAAGAAGAATAAGGTTGGAAGATTCACGCTTCTTTGTCTAATTTTACTTTACTTTCATTTTATTTTGTTATTTTATTGTAGAGACAAGGTCTTGCTCTGTTGCCTGGGATAGAGTGCAGTGGTATCATAATAGCTCATTGCAATAATCACACTCCTAGGCTTAAGTGATCCTCCTGCCTCAGCCTCCTGAATAGCTGGGACTATAGGCACACATCACTATGCAAGGCTAATTTTTCTATTATTAGTAGAGATGGGTCTTGGTCATGCTATTGCTCAGGCTGGTCTTGAGTTCCAAACGTCAAGCAATCCTCCCACCACAGCCTTCCAAAGTGCTGGGATTATAGGCATGAGCCATCGTGCCCAGCCATCACCTCTAATTTTAGAACTTACAATGAAACTATAATCAAGACTGGCATAGACATATAGATCAATGAATGAAGAGGCCAGAAATAAACCAATACATCTAAGATCAACTGATTTTCAACAAAGTGTCAAGATAATTAAATGGGTGAAAGAATAGTCTTTTTAATGAATGGTTCTAGGATAATTGGATATCCGCATATAAAAGAAATGACTTTTGAACCCTACTTCATATGATATATAAAAATTAACTCTAAGGACCTACATGTAAAAGCTAAAACAATAAAACTCCTAGAAGAAAACACAGAAGTAAATCTTTGTGAACTCAGATTAGGCGATAGTTTCTTAGATAGGACTTTTTGTGTGTTTTTTTAAAGAATGGTCATCTTATCACCCAAGCTGGAGTATAGTGGCTGGATCATACCTCTCAACGCAGCCTTGAAGTCCTGGGATCAAGTGATCGTCCCACCTCAACCTCTCATGGAGCTGGGTTTATAGGCATAAACCACTGTGACTAGGTAGATGACACACAAACCCCAAGTAACCAAAGGAAAACACAGTAACTAAAATATTTTGTCTTGTAAAATGATACCATCAAGAAAGTGAAACGTGGGCAGTGCCTGTGGCTCATTGAGTAGGGCGCCGGCCCCATATACTGAAGGTGGCGGGTTCAAACCTGGCCTCAGCTGAACTGCAAAACTGAAAAATAGCCAGGCGTTGTGGCGGGCGCCTGTAGTCCCAGCTACTCGGGAGGCTGAGGCAAGAGAATCGCCTAAGCCTGGGAGTTGGAGGTTGCTGGAAGCTGTGTAAGGCCACAGCACACTACTGAGGGCAATAAAGTGAGACTCTGTCTCTACAAAAAAAAAAAAAAAAGAAAGTGAAAGGAGGCTCTGCAAGTCCGTAGCACGGTGGTTACGGTTGCCAGCCACATGCACCGAGGCTGATGGGTTGGAGCCTGGCCTGGGTCAGCTAAACAATAATGCAACTGCAACAACAACAACAAAATAGCTGGGTGTTGTGGCAGGTGCCTGTAGTCCCAGCTACTTGGGAGGCTGAGGCAAGAGACTCAGTTAAGCCCAAGAGTTTGAGGTTGCTGTGAGTTGGGATGCCACGATACTCTACCGAGGGGTACATAGTGTCTCAACAATAAAAAAAAAAAAAAAGTGAAAAGAAAACTCACAGAAATGGAGAAAATATTTGCCAATCAAATTTGACAAGTCTGGTATGCAGAACAGAAAAAAAAACTGTTCAATGATGAAGAGGAAAATAATAGAAAATGAGCAAAGAATTTGAATAGACATTTTCTAAGAAGAAATACTAGTGTTCAATAAGCTCATGAAAAAATGCTCACCATCATTAGCGATTAAGGAAATGAAAATCAAAATCATGAGATACTATTTTACACTCACTAGAATAGCTGTAATAAAAAAGACAAGCAAAAGCAAGTTGGCCAGGCTATTGAAAATTGGAAACCTCCTACACTACTGGTGAAAACATAAAGTGAGGCTATGGAGAAAAGTTTGGTATTTCCTCAAAAAGTTAAATACAGAATTTCTGTATGGCCTGACAATTCCTGGGAATGCCTAAATCATATAGGTAGCTATCCAAGAGAATTGAAAACATGTTCATATGAAAACTTGTACATGAATGCTTATAGTAGCATTATTTGCAATAGTCAAAAAGTAGAAACAATCCAAATATCCATCAACTGATGAATAAACAAAATGTGACATATTTATACAACAGAATATTATCTGTCCATAAAAAGTAACATTATAACATGGATGAACCTTGAAAACATTATACTGAGTGAAAGAAACCAGACATGAAAGGCATTTTGTGTTATGGAATATTATTTGTGTTACAGATATTTAAATGAAATATCCAGAATAAGCCTATCTTTACAGACAGAAAATATAGTAGTGGTTACCAAGAACTTGGGAAAGTTCTTGGGGAGTGACTGCTAAGAATTCTTCTTTGGCATGATAAAAATGTCCCAGAATTTATACAGTAGTGATGGTTGTATAACCTTCCAAATATACTGAAAAGCACTGAATTATATATTCTAAATGGGTAAATTTTATTTTATTTCTTTTTTTTTTAATTTTATTCAAATTAATATGAGGGTACAATATTTACGTTACATTGTTCTCTCTTCCAGGGTAAAGTTCCATTTATAGAAGAGCCCCTTACCCAGGGGGCATGTTATATACCCTCACAATTGCACATTAGGTGAGATTACCCCCTCATGCCCTCTCTCCTTTTTTTTTTTTTTTTCTGAGACAGAGCCTCAAGCTGTCACCCTGGATAGAGTGCTGTGGCATCACAGCTCACAGCAACCTCCAATTCCTGGGCTCAAGCGAGTCTCCTGCGTCTGCCTCCCAAGTAGCTGGGACTACAGGTGCCCGCCACAACGCCTGGCCATTTTTTTTTTTTTTTTTAGTTGCTGCCGTCATTGTTGTTCGGCGGACCTGGGCTGGATTTGTATGTGACTGGCGCCTTAGCCCGTTGAGCCACAGGCGCTGAGCCACCCTCTCTCCTTTTGCCATACGTCCTCCCCTTTACCCTCTCCCACTTCCCTCTACCCCTGACCTAGACTGTGTTTTATTGTTCTTATGAACATGTGATTGCTTATATATTGATTTCATATTAATATGGAGCACACTGGATATTTATTTTTCCATTCTTGCGATATTTTACTAAGAAGAATGTATTTCAACTCCATCCAGGTAAATGTAAAAGATATAAAGTCTCCATCTTTTTAATGGCTGAATAATATTCCACGGTATACATATACCACAGTTTGTTGATCCATTCATGGGTTGATGGGCACTTAGTTTGCTTCCCTGACTTGGCAATTATGAATTGAGATGCAATAAACATTCTAGTGCAAATACCTTTGTGGAATGATTTTTGTTCTTCTGGATAGATACCTAGTAATGGGATTGTGGGATCAAATTGAAGGTCTACTTTTAGATCTTTGAGGATTCTCCATACTTCTTTCTGAAAAGGCTGTATTAGTTTGCAATCCCACCAGCAGTGTAGAAGTGTTTCCTTCTCGCCACATCTATGCCAGTGTCTGGTGTTTTGGGACTTTGTGATGTGGGCTAATCTTGCTGGGGTTAGGTGTTATCTTAAGAGTGGTTTTCATATGCATTTCTCTGATGATTAAAGACAATGAGAAGTTTTTCATCTGTTTGTTGGCTATTCGTCAGTCATCCTTAGAGAATTTTCTGTTCAAATGTCTTGCCCACTTATATAAGAGGGTTGTTTGCACTTCTTTTTTTTTTTTTTTGAGACAGAGCCTCAAGCTATCGCCCTGCCATGACATCACAGCTCACAGCAACCTCCAACTTCTGGGCTCAAGCAAGTCTCCTGCCTCCGCCTCCCAAGTAGCTGGGACTACAGGCGCCTGCCACAAAGCCTGGCTATGTTTTGGTTGCAGCTGTCATTGTTTGGTGGCCCGGGCTGGATTTGAAACCGCCAGCTCAGGTGTATGTGGCTGGCACCTTAGCCGCTTGAGCCATAGGCGCCAAGCCTGTTTGCACTTTTCGTACTGAGTTCTCTGTAGATTCTAGTTATCAGGCCTTTGCCAGATTCATAACACGCAAAACTCTTCTCCCATTTTGAGGGCTGTTTGCTCTGTTTGTGGTACTCTTAGCTGTGCAAAAGTTTTTTGCTTGATCAAGTCCTAGTTACTTATTTTTTGGTGTTGCTGCAATTGCTAGGGGGGAGTCTTCCTCATAAAGTTTTTCCCAGGACAATATTTTCAAGTGTTTTCTAAATGGGTAAATTTTATGTTATGTGTATTTTATATGTTTCCAAAAGGGAATGCAAAAAAAAAAAAAAAAGAAAGGAAAGAAGGATGCAGTGCATATATACTATTGCTTTCATTTATATAGAAAGATTTTGCTACCACATGCAAAGATGTGGTAATCTTGATTACTTCTAGGGAGGACAGGAATGGGCAAGAGGTTTTCATTGTTACACACTTTAGTTCCTCTTGAATTTTGTACCATATAAATGTAATATCTATTCTCAAATACAATAACTGGGCAGATCATAATAGTAACAATTACTGTATTCTTACTATGTGCCAAGTACTGTTTTAAATGCTTTATATTCATTTAATCTTCATAATAACATTCTTTTGTCCTATTTTTATCTCATGTGTAATGTGGGAAAATAATAGTACTTGCCATATAGAATTGATAAGGATATAGAGAATGTATTTTAAATGCAGAGAAAGTAAACAATAAATGGTAGCTATAATAGTATTTGCTAACTGATTTTGTGGACACTAGATGATTGAATAATAAAGCATAAAAATAAATCAGTGAGAAGATCATACTCTGTGGAAGAAAGACCTTAGGCTCTTGTCAAACAGACAAGAGCCTAAGATGGCAGCTCCAAATAGGAAAAAAAGGAAGGAAGCTAGAGTCATATACATTCTGGAAACTTCGCAATTTCATGGGAATGCCCAAATCACATAAGACAAAGGAGAAATGGACTCCCCAACCCTATGTACCTCTGAAAAGACGAACCCATTAACAAATCTGTGTCTAAAGAGGACAACACCAAAGCACATGGGACCGCCAGCTTTTAAGTAAAAACAACCCTTCTATTAGGGTATTGATTTTCCATCTGCTAATGGATCCTACCTTATAAAAGAATCAGTTCATCTCAAAGCTTCTAATCCAGGGTTAGAACCTGGGGTTCTAACTTTTGTTACAGCTGTGCTAATGACTGTCAAAGAGTTAAAAAAAAAAAGATTTAAGTGGCATGCTTCAGAAACATAGGCTTTTATTCTGATAAAGATATAGACAGCATTGACTGTAAAAGACTAGTATATTTAATATGTACACTACAAGTATCTTAAAGAGGAGAATTTGGGGCATTTCCTTTCCTTGTGTTATCTACAATGAGAGAAGCATGCTCCCTTCAGATTATTACTCTTTTAACATATATATTCTTGAGTTTCTTCTGCATCCTTGACATCAGCCACTCTGTCAAATCCTGAAAGGAGGAACATAAAGAATATCACAAACACAAGGAATGCCCAGAGCAATTATAAATTTAACTAGTGGCCCTAGGGAAGGAGGAGATCTGAAGGGCCCGGAAGAAAAAGCACTATTTTCTTTCCTCTTTTTTCTTGCCTTCCTCTCACCATTTACCTCCACAGACATTACACTGTGACTTTTAAGGCCTTCTCCCGAGTGACCATCCAGCTACTCCAAGGAAACAATTCAGTTAAGTTGGGACCGACAATGAACCTTCTACACCTAAGGGTTATACATGCTGAAACAAAGGGCCCAGAGAGGCAGAACTGCTATTTAATAATATAAGAGATTCCTGTCTGTCTAAGCGGCAGGGTCTGGCACTAGGGAAAGGACAGTACTTAAAGATGAAGTCTAATTCTTTACATCTGTGTGTCACATTTTACTGTAGAGGTGCAGCCTTTAATTGCTCATGAGTAAGAATCTGAGACTGCTCTTTTCTTTTTTTTTTTTTTGAAACAAGGTCTCTGTCACCCTGCATAGAGTGCAGTAGCATCATTGTAGCTTACTGCAGCCTCAAACTCCTAGGCTCAAGTGATCCTCCTGTCTCAGCCTCCTGAGTAGCTGGGACTATAGGCACGTGCCATCATATCTAGCTAAGTTTTCTATTTTTTTGTGAAAGTGGGGTCTTGCTCTTACTCAGGCTGGTGTGGAACTCCTGAGCTCAAGTGACCCTCCTGCCTTGGCCTCCCAAAGTGATAGGATTACAAGTGTGAGCAACCACGCCCAGCTGAGACTGTTTACATCTCTTACACAAGAGTTCCAAGAAGGAATGCTTACTCTCCATTCCTAAATTTCTTCCATGAGAGTTGTTTTCCTCCAGTAATTCTCCCTCTCGCCAAATCCTGGTCAAGTGGTAGTCAAAAGGTCTGATGATGTTAGTGAAGTACATGGATTCTCTCTTTCTACATCTCATTACAGAGGCCTTAAGCTCAGAGACCCACTGATGATAGACAGGGCAGGTCACACATCGAGAGAAGAACTCCTTAAAGTACTGAGAAGAAAAGAGAGTTCATTAGATCTGGGTTTAATACTTTCTTCCCCTAACACTTCACTTCATCAGAACTTACCATAGTCCCCACTCAGCACATTTACTCAGGCATTAGGGGAATAGGAAGGAGTTATTGATGGTAAAGTAGATCTGGGAAATTGGTTTTAGGGTACAGAGGAATTGAAATCTGTCTTTTTTTTCAAGTTCAGATTTGTTTCAAAATGTTTTATTTTTAATTATTATGGCTACATAATAGTTTTATACATTCAGGAAGTACATGTGATGTTATGATACAGGCATATAATATGTAATAATCAAATCTTGGGGTATCTATCACCTCTACTGCCTAAGCCACAGAGTAGGTCGATTGAGAAGGGCCAAACGTTAACATTTCAATGTTAACAGGTAGTAGCTGTGCAAAGGAAGAAAGTTAAGAAACCAAGACCTGATCTAGAGGTTAGAATATTTGGTAGCGTATAAGCATTAGGTGGAAACTTTCTGGGTGGAGAAATAAAGGGCTCAAGGAAGAAAGGAAGAAAAAGTCAGGGAGAGCAGGGGTAAAGGAGAGATGTAGGTGTTAGAAAGAGTATCACAGGGTGGAACCAAATGAGTTGGGTGCCAGCTGAAGGAAAGCAGAGAAATAGGTACCTTGAGGGTTTGGCTGCGAGTCTCTGAGGGAATATGCATGAAGATACCCTCTGGCATTTTCTGTAACATTAGTACGTGGCACTCCAGAAATCGGACAAAGCCATGTGAACCAAATAGTGAGGCATTGGTTCTTTTCACCAACTGGCAGGCCTTGGAGAAATGGTGCTCGAACAGGTCCCACTGTGAGCCCTGGGCAAACCTGACGGGAAAGAGTCATAGCTCTCAGCTCTATCCTCTGCTTTCCAACCCTGGCTTTTTCATAAAACTGTCCCTTCTTTAAGGCTCTAATTAACCTCCTGAGCAGTCAGAATTGTGATGCTGCAAAGCGGCTAAGGCTACTAATTCACACACAAGGAGACCACTGATACTTAACCTTGTCATGGGTTACTCTAGCTAGCATTTAGAAGTGACTGTAAACTTAACCCTCAATGTATAGTCCCAAAACTATTACAGGGACAAGAACCATTCTAATAAAGTATGGGAGATGAATGGTCTTTAAAAGTTGATTAGAGATGTTGAATAGTTCTGCCTGGAGAAGTGAGACAGCTTAAATGACTTAAATTTCTACCCTTTCCCAGAGACCTCAAGAAAGACATTACCACATGGCCAGGGAGGAGTAGATCCCTAGCATGACATTGCTGTGAGAAGTTAAAACACAGCTATGCTCATAGTGTTCAATGAACTGCAGGCATTCACCAAAAGGCCGACACAGCAATCCTGTGGACAGAGAAGGTAACTAGGGTAATACATATTGTCAGTGTAGAAACTGGGGAATAAAAGGTGTGTGGTACAGTGGAGTAAACAAACCCAGAAAGGCAGACACCCCTGAGTCACAACAGGGTTCCCACACTTTAAGGAGTCATGAGCAAGGCACAGAGGCCATAGGCTCATGACTGCCTATGGTTCCAAACCTAGGGCCACAGCTAAGGCCTGAATCCCTCAGGAATACAGTAGAGTATGTGTAAGATTTACCTTTTCCGTAGAGCAGCAGGTCTAAGCAAGCAGAGTAAAAGCAGGCCAGGGCAAGGACATCATGCCCCTGGGAAATGAGCACCCACTGACTCTCCAACACGTGGACACATAGATCAAATCTGCCGAGAGACAGAGGCACTCGGACCAGCTAGGGAGCGAGGAGGATGGTAAAGGAAAGGAGGGGAACTTACACTTTCAAAGCAGCCTAAAATCCCCTAGATCTCCTGTCCAAAGCTCTATTTACATAGAGAACATCTGTGATTGGAATCATACCTGTCTCTAGCACAAGGAGGTGAGAAAATGCCTCTGAGGTAGTTTCTGGGGTCCTGAGCTTTTGTAATTCCCTACCTTTTTGCAGAAAGATGAATTAAAAAAGGAAAACAGGAGTTTGTCCATGAGCCCCAAGTGGTGAAAAATATGTAGCAGCTCAGACCCTTGCATTTCCACTCCCGACCATCCTGCCCAACACTGAAGACAATGCTTAGAGAGGTCAAGGGAAAGACATCTCTAGACATAGAAACAGAACAGCAGTATCTCTACCTCCACTTCTACTACAAACTTCTCTACCAAAATATACCCACCCCTCTTACAAAGCAAATACAAATGAGAGAAAATGATCTTAATACTTCTTCTTCAGAAATGCAGATCTGAAGAGAACTGAAAGAACCAGATTCTCCAGTGCTGGTTTCTTGAGGTATCTGCATATCTCATGAGCTTGAAAACCTAAGGAGGTTAAAGAGCATTGTGTGAGGTCTAGCTATGACCCCGGACTCTCTAAAAGCCCTAGGCCACCAGCCCTAAACCCTATTACCCAGCTTGATGGAGAAGTCAAGATGGCCAAGGCAGAGCTTGGTGTAGGCCAGGGCCTGCATGAGCTGGGCGGTGGTCAACAATCCCTCCCTTGAGAACCAACATAGGGTGCTCTTCTGAATGGCCATCTGTTCACAGTGCAGCCACTTCTCCCTGTTGCCCATGTTCTGGGACAACTGGGAGAGGTCCAAGTAGGTAGAGACAATCTGCAGGGAAACAGACACAAGGCAAAACATCCCATTGTACATTCACGTGGTGTTTCCATTTCGCCCCCTTCCTGTGTAAAAGCCTGGTGCCTCGCTGCTCACTCAGTCTGGACTCCTGGTGTCACTTTCACTCCAGTTAGGAAAACAAGCTCCTTCCCATTCTAGGACATTCTCACTGCCTGTCCTTTAAACAAACCATTTTCTCAACATGCCTCTCTTCTTTCTCTCCAATCTAAGACTTTCCTCTTCAAAACACTAATCAAAGTGCTTCTTGTTTTCTGTAATTAAGGTCTGAGAGCTCTTCGGGACTGCTTCCTAGATCTTTATTATGTAAATCTACATGCACATGTGACATAGATAATGGCTCATTTTTTGTTGAAACACTGTCTTTCCTCCTGTGTCCCTGGCAATTTATTCTCAGTTTCTTTCACTGGTTTTTCCTTACCACCCGACCTTTTAACATTGGAGCTTTTACCTCCGTCGTTGGGACCTCTTTTCTATGCTCATTTCCTCAGTGGTTTCCCAGTTTTATGGCTTTAAATAGTATTTGCACGCTGATGCTCCTGTATTTCCAGATCAGACCTTTCCCATATCAAAGTACTACTCCATATCTCCATCTGAGTGTCTAACAGGCGTCTCAAATGAAACATGCCCCAGGCTGAGCTCCCAAATCTTCCCCTAAACATGTTCTTTTTGCAGAGTTTCCCATCCCAATTAAAAGCAACAATATCCCTCTAGAGAAGTTCAGGTCACAAATTTTGAGATAGTCCTTGACTTTCTCTTCCTCTCTCATACCAGAACTGATCCATGAGTGAATCCTGTTGGCTCTTTCTTGGCAAAAGACCACTGCTCACTTCTGTCACTTTAATAGTATAAGCCACCATATCTTGCCTAAATTACCACAGTAGCCTTTTAATTGGTCTCCCTGCTTCCTCTCTTGCTCCCTTCAGTTTATTCTTAACATAGTAGCTGGAATAATTTTATTAAACTATAAGCAGATCTTGTTGCTCATCTCAGAATCTACCAATGACCCTCCAAATCTTTTAAAGTAAAAGGCAAAATCCCTACAACTGCACCATCCACTACCAGCCCTTCTCCATCCCCTCAGATCTCATCTCCTGGTTCATGCTCCCCTTCCCCCTCTCCTCCAGTCCCATGGGCCTCCTCATTCTCCTTCAAACACAGAGGGTAGGCTTGGGTATTCACTGTGCCCTTGGCCTGTACACTCTTTTCCTAGACAGCCTGGCTTACTTTTCACCTCCCTCAGATATTTGCTCCAATGTTATTTGCTCAGTGAGGTGTTCCCTGACCATGTTATTTAAAACTGCACCCTATCCCATCTCACAGAACCCCATGTCCCCCTACCTCCTCTTTATTTTTCTCCATTGCACATAAATATATTATCATCTAACATACTATGTGTTTTACTTATTTATTATTTTCCTTGGAGCTAAAATCTGTGCCCAGAATATAATAGGTGTTCATCAATTATTTATTAAATATATGGATAAAAAAGAGAGAAAGACAGACACTAAAATTAGGAGGACACATTTCCTTTTCTTTTTTCCTAAGTCAGATGTTCTAACCCTCTTTTTTTTTTTTTTTTTAAAGACGGAGTCATACTTTGTCGCCCTTGGTAGAGTGATGTGGCATCACAGCTCACAGCAACCTCCAGCTCTTGGGTTTAGGCAATTCTCTTGCCTCAGCCTCCTGAGTAGCTGGGACTACAGTGCCCGCCACAACGTCCAGCTATTTTTTTGTTGCAGTTTGGCCAGGGCTGGGTTCGAATCCACCCCATATCTAACATGGGGCTGGCGCCCTACTCACTGAGCCACAGGCATCACCCTGTTCTAATCCTTTTTAGATCATGAGTTGCTTTGAGAATCTGATAAGAGCTATGGTCCCTTTCCTATCTCCCACCATTCCCCAAATGCTCCTTTGAACATAAACACAAAATTCTGCTTTCAAACTGGGAGTTCACAGATAACCTCATAACTGGAAACCCCTTTATAAACTGCAAATTGAAGAACCTGCTCAAACATGTGATTAGTGGTGTCCAGTTAAGTGGGGATATTTGGGAACCATGCTTGGAAAACCAGGGTCTTTCTCCATAGTACTTGAGGTTTCTAAGTGAGATCCAGAGGTAAAGGAATTGCTCACCTGGGCTTCACTTGCAAACTCCTCAGCTGAATTCTTCTGCATAAGAGTGGCCAGGCAGGCAAACCTGCGGCTACTGGCTGTGGCCTCTAGGTTATAGAGCTGCCAGAGTAGGGACAGGCAGTGCACCTGCTGCTGCAGGACTGCCAACTTCTTCTTACTGTTGTGAAGCACAAGGTGGTTAGCATATACTTACTCCTCATCACTGCTCAACTTTCCCTCCCCACAAGAGATCGATCCAAGCCTACTCATCATAGGGCCAGCCACAGACTTTTGAACTTAAGAAATGTTTCTGGAATCCTACTACTTCTAACCCCATATACCATTCTAATTCAATCTTCTTTATCAGGAAAAGTTGTGCTCGCTTCGGCAGCACATATACTAAAATTGGAATGATACAGAGAAGATTAACATGGCCCCTGCGCAAGGAGGACGCGCAAATTCGTGAAGCGTTATCAAGAAAAGTTTAGAGTTTTTTAAAGGATGGAATCTTTGAATTCCTATTTGCTACATTTAATTAGCTGGGGAGGAAGATGGAAGACCTAGAATGGTTACAAACTTATCTGTTACATGCATATATGTATATGCTGTCTGTTAGATGCTTGACAGCTACTTGATAGTAAAAAAAAGTAGCCTTGCGTCAATAGGGGCAAGGCTCTAGCCTGGACCCTAGTTTAGATACAGTTTTCTGGCCCTAAAGGGAACCAGGACAACTTAGCCAGCCTTCTTACATTTCACTAGGGTTGCTTGGAGGTTGGCTCAGGGAGCAGGAATGCCAATACTTTTCCAGGAATGTTTGGAAAAGGACACCAAACCAGGTCCAAGGGAAATTCCTTTTCAGCAGTCGTAGGGCTTGCCTAGCCAATTTTTTGGCTAAAGTGATCTGTCCCATGTTGAAACAGACCTGGAGATGGGAAAACAAGTAGTAATGTGAATGTGGGAAGAGTAATGACAAGGTTTTAGACTTAACACACCGGTTCTGTCATTTTGAGATGTGTACTTGGGGAACACTGAGGTGCTACAGTGAGCTGGGCTGGAGCACAGCCTGGTTAGAAGTCCCATTAACAAGCACCAGTAGGGTAGTAAGCAAGTAAAGAGGTGAGAAAATAGGATTGTAGAAAACACACCTTCTTTCTTACCTCCTACACATTTACCAATACACAGGAGAGGAAAGCTGTGATTTAGAAAGTGATGATGTTAGACTGAGATGAGATCATTGTTTGTGTAGAGACTCGGATACTCTCACGTGCCATGGCAAGCACCTCAAATATACGTATTGCCTAATCTTGTATCCCTCCTTTCTAAATGGGTTACCCCACCACAGTGGACGTGGGAATTTGGAGATTGTCTTATACCTTCACATCTGGAGGCTAAATCCTCCAAGAAAGTGATTAAAATCTATGTGATTCTAGAACCATATTGGGAGGACTACACAATAACTTCTTCTTATAAAGAGAAAGAAATAATTATTTAACTTTGGTTGAAAGACCTCTTAATTGAAGCATAAATAGTACAATATCATATCAACTCTAATATTCCTTTTGGTCTTCAAAGTCACACATATTAGGTTTATTCTCCTAACCAGATTATCTTAAGGTTTACAATTGAATTAGTTTATATATACTCTCATGAGTAAAGGACATGAATGAACAATTCACAGAAAAATAAATACAGATTACCAGTAAAAATGTAAGAACAATGTTTATTGGTAATTGTATTTATTAATTGGTAATTAGTTCTTGTTAATTAAAAGATACACATTAAAAAACAATATTTTCATCCAGGGATTAGCAAGTTTTGAAAAAACTAATAATATCTGATGTTGGTAAGGACAGAAAAAAATTCAAGGAAAATTAATATTTTTGGTGGGCAACTTGGTGAAATATTTATTAAATGTTCTATCTTCTGCCTTAGTATTTACACATCAAGAAATTTCTTTTCTTTTCTTTTTGTTTTTAGAGACAGAGTCTTATTTTGTCGCCCTTGGTAGAGTGCCATGGCCTTACAGCTCACAGCAACCTCTAGTTCTTGAGCTTAGACAATTCTCTTGCCTCGGCCTCATGAGTAGCTGGGACTACTGATGTCCACCACAACGCCTGGCTATTTTATGTTGCAGTTTGGCAGGGGCCGAGTTTGAACCCGCCACCCTCGGCATATGGGGCCGGTGCCCTACTCACTGAGCCACAGGCACCGCCCTCAAGAAATATCTTTTATGAGAATACTTTCACAGGGGGAGAAAGAAATATTTAACAAGAATATTCATCATTGCAATGTTTATAATAACCCCTAAATTAGAGACAACCTAAATACACATGAAGAACAGAGCAGCTAAACTATGATATGTCCAGTGGAGTATTTGGCAACTGTAGCTATGTGGCAGATCAATATGTACACCAATATGCACATATGTTCAATCTGTATTATTAAGGATAAAAATAAGCTGCAGCAGAAAATGTAGAATACGATCCTATTAAAAAATAAAAATGGAAAACAATAATAATATGACTGTATATATGGTTGGCGGTATATGCACAAAATTATTAACTATGGCAAGGGTGGCATGAGATGAGTGGGAGCTCTTTCAGTTTGTGTATGTATTTCTATATTTTGAATATGCAGAAACTTTCTATTATATTATCACATTTATAAATACGCACAAAAAAACCAATGAAGAGATGTTAAAAGAAATAAAAGTGTCACCCTCAAGAAGCAATAACCAAAACTGCAAGGCCATTCCCTGACCTCACCTCTGACTGAAGACAGCAGAAAGTGGCCTCCTCAAACCGACAGATCTTTACCTTGTGTTTTCTCAAGAATGAGAACGCTGAGCGTTGGCCCAGAAGGCTGCTTGCCTTTCTCAAATAAAAGAAGGCCTTCAACAGGACAAGAGATGAAAAAACTGGATTAGGATTAGGGTGATGCTAAGGGTGAAATTAGGGTGAAGGCTGGAGTAAGGTTATGATGAGGATCAAGATCTGAATGTGAATCAGATATGGATTTTGAGTTAGAAACAGAAGCCAAACTGCTTGTGCATTAGTCAGGGGCAGTACCAGCAGGGGCTGGTGCTCTTTCACCACTACATTCTCCTGAATCCCATCTAGTTTCTCTTTCTCTTTCCCACTCTCTTCCACTTTCCACTCATGGTTACTTGAGAGTAAGAAATCTCAATCAAATTCCCAAGGTGACAGGGCTCAGCTCAAGCGCAGACCACAGAGCTTGCTTACCATGTAATTATCTGACAGGTCCAAGGAGGCAGCAGCAGCCTCCAGCAGGTAATAAAATGCACAGGTGGTTTCTCCAATGACCAAGCAGTGCTGGGTGAGGGGTGAGAGCACTAATTTCAGGATTTCCTCACAGTGGCAGGGCTTCATGGTCAATAGGTCTTTCTCAGGGCTAGTCTGAGACAGCTTCCTACTTACTTGATCCAGAAACTCTTCCTCTGTTCTTTGTGGAAAGAAGATGAAAAACTGAGAGTGGTCACAAAGCTGTCACTTTTGTTGGGGCATTATCAGGTCTCAAAGTCACTTTTTCCAGGAAGCTCTCCTGTATAATTCATTACTTCTTTGTCTATCCTTTTCCTCCATTACTCCATAAATTTTTGAAAATCAGGGAGCAGAGATACAACTGCAAAGGTCTATTAGAGATTTTAAAAAGCCTAAAGTCAACCTAAGTACCTCATGATCTAAATGGGGAAGTATCACATCTGAAGAGCAAACTAACAATGCTGAGTGTTGAACAAAAATGAGACAAAGCAATAAATAATAAAAACTTTTTGTTAGCACATTTGAATTCTGTGATAGTATATTTCAATATTATTTTATACATCATCATCTGATTCTTTAACAATCCTGAGTGACACTTAGGCAGCCAAAGACTACCTGTCTTTTATAGATGAGGAGAGTGAGGCTCAGAGAGATTAAGTGACTTACGTATGACTTCAGAGTAGAATCCAAACTAGTGCTCACCTTGCTGACTGCTAATCCAGTGTACTTTCCATAAGCATCCTGAGCTCAAAAGAGGTCAGATCTCTCTGAGCTGCCATGACATAAAAACCAAGGAGGGCCTTGAAGGATGGTCACCATGTTGGTAAGTGGAGGGATGAAGAGGCCACTGGCCATTTAAAAAGAGAGAGTTGTGTAAGGAAAGACACATAGGTGACTGTTGGGGCTGTTTGTGTAGCATAGATTTTTGTTTGAAAATAGTAGGAAACCAAGTTTGATAAGCAGAATGGGAAATCATACAGAGAGTGACTTGTGAATTGAAGGTGGAGACATTTAAAATTGATGGGATAAGCATTCAAAAGGCAGGGGGTACATGGTTTGGAAATATATATCTATCTTAAAATCATCTATGGTAAAAATAATTGAGAAGACAAATTTATAGCTGGAAAAAATATGCTATGTATAAAATGTATTTGAAAGCTATTAAATAAAGGTTTTCTAACACAGGAAATAATTTCCCTATAGAGAATCAAAAATTGGCTTTCTAAATCTCCGTTAACGTGAATTTTGGGCTGAATACAAGAGTCACCACTCCTGGGTGGTCAGATGCCCTTCTGGTCTGCAAGTGAAGTGAGTGCCCCAGTAGGTCATCTGTCTCTGCCTTTTGGCCCCCTCCACGTCTACCCTCAGCATCTCCATCACCTGCAGTGGTCACTTGAGAAGGTTTCCTGAGTTCTGGACGGTTTTGTCTGGAACTGAAAGCTATCTGTAGGAAAAAAATATATAATTAATTATCCATGTTTGGATTAACTTAGGACATTTTATTTTATTTCATTTTTGAGAAAGGGTTTCATTATTTCACCCTTGGTAGAGTGCCGTGGTGTCACAGCTCACAGCAACCTCCAACTCTTGGGCTTAAGTGATTCTCTTGCCTCAGCCTCCCAAGTAGCTGGGACTACAGGTGCCCGCCACAATACCTGGCTATTTTTTGTTGCAGTTGTCATTGTCATTTTAGCTATCCCGGGCTGGGTATGAACCTGCCAGCCTCGGGGTACATGGCTGTTGCCCTAACCATTGTGCTACGGGTGTCGAGCCAACTTAGGGCATTTTAAATTCCTGACTACCTTTCTTCTGCAGCTTACTATGCAAAATTAGGATATTGGGTTGTAAATTCCTTAATGACAACTATGTATGATTCAAATAGCATTTCTCCTCATTTCCAAACTTCAAAACCAGTTCCTACCTTGAAGAAGGCACTCAATGTTTGTTAAACAAATAAAGTTAATAAAGAATGTGTCCATCCTGATTTGATGGTTAATTCTAATAGTGGAAATCCCTGCATAAGTCTGGATTAGGTTCATTATCAGATCAGAGTGAACTGTAGAGACGAAGACCAAGTGAAGAAAATCACAATAGCACAAGATGCCACAGTAGTTAGAGTCACAGTGGACAACAGAATACCTAGCTGACCTTGATTCTCCATATTTGACTCTTCTTCTGAAGCTGCCTTCTCACAGATCAAGATAGCAAATATTAGGAATGATGTTGAGATGCTACTTATTAGGGTTCAGAGCATGGGTAGAGGGATTAATAAGGAGTCTAAGAGAACTATTAGAGAGAAGATTTAGGTTAAGTAAAAGAACTGGCTCTCTGATGGTAATGATGTCAAATAACAGCTAAGGTAACTGAGGAAGCTGGCAGTGTAGAACTCCAAGGGGCACTTTCTGGAGTTGGGCAGTACCTGGTGCATGGCCATGTGTGGAGGTCCTTGGTCTGGGACATCTCCTTAGGGTTCTATTGGGCAGGGTAGGTCTTGAGCCCCTCTCGTACAGATGGACCAGGCTCTGTCATACAAAGCTGACATTGATTTCTTAAAAACCAAAGGTCCATAAAGGAAATATTAGTAATAGCACACTTTTGCTCTTCCCCTAAGTGGCCTGAGGTGATCTGTGAAAATGGTTCGCTATTCACTTGACCCAGAAAACCCCACAAAGTCATGCAAGTCAAGAGGCTCAAATCTTCCTGTTCACTTTAAGAATACACATGAAACTGCCCAGGCCATCAAGGGTATGCATATATGAAAAGCCACCGAGTATCTGAAGGATGTCACCTTAAAGAAACAATGTGTACCATTCCGATGTTACAATGGTAGAGTTGGTAGGTGTGCCCAGGCCAAACAGTGGGGCTGGACACAGGGTTGGTGGCCCAAAAAGAATGCTGAATTTTTGGTGCATATGCTTAAAAATGCAGAGAGTAATGCTGAACTTTAGGGTTTAGATGTAGATTCTCTGGTCATTGAGCATATCCAAGTGAATAAAGCACCCAAGATGCATTGCCAAACTTACAGAGCTCATGGTCGCATTAACCCATACATAAGCTATCCCTGCCACATTGAGATGATCCTTACTGAAAAGGAACAGATTGCTTCCAAACCAGAAGACAAGGTAGCACAGAAGAAAAAGATATCCCAGAAGAAACTGAAGAAACAAAAACTTATGGCATGGGAATAGATGCAACATAAAATAAATGCAAATAACTGCTTGCAGAAAGCACAAAAAATGCAAATGTCCATAGCATTCATCAGCCAATGACAAACTGCTCCAAGTCACTGACTCACCTTCACAGTCAGAATAATGTTGTGGCTAGCAGAGGATCACTGAGAAAAATCTCTCATTTTAGTCCTTCACCAGTAACTACCATTTACCTTATACCATTCTCCCACTCCCAATACCAAAGCCAACTTCTCTTTTCTCTTAAGTAGGGAAGATTTGGTTGGTTCTTGAGAGCTATCTTCAAATTTGGAAGAGGGTACAGTTATGAAAAATAGGTAAAGTTGCAAGCAGGTAGACTCTACCCTACTAAAAGAAAGAACTTTCTCACAATTGGAGACAATGAAGTGAGCTGTCTTTTAAGGGAAGCTAACTGAAAAGGTGAAAACAAAGACAGATGAATTCTTGTCTGGGATGCAGTTTAACAGGCTATGGTGATCATCTAGCCACTAACACAACCTTCTTCAAGCAGCTAACTCCTACTTATCCTTCAGGATTCAATTCTGGAGCTCGTATCAGTAGTGGGAGCAGAGAGCAGATCCCAGATACCCCTAAGGAGCTCCACTGCTGTGTTACTGTCAACGTTGGGAAGAGTTATAGCAGCTGTAGCCAGCTTCAGTCACCATCACCACAACCATGAACAGCAAGGCTGAGATCCCCACTACCTACCCGTCAGTGCCTCTACTGCCAACACCAAGCCAGTCACCACAGGCAGCAGTGGCCCAGAAGGCCTCATATATGTGGTGACTGCCAGCAGTAGGGACAAGGTCATTACAACAAAGGTTTTGGGAATAGTGAAATGGCTCAATGTAAGAAACAGATATGGTTTCACCAACAGGCGTGGCACCAAGGAAGGTGTATTTGTACACCAGATTGCCATAAAGAAGAGTAACCCCGGGTGGTGCCTGTGGCTCTGTGGGTATGGTGCCGGCCTCATATACTGAGGGTTGGAACCCGGCCCCAGCCAAACTGCAACAACAACAAAAATAGCTGGGTGTTGTGGTGGGTGCCTGGAGTCCCAGCTACTCAGGAGGCTGAGGCAAAAGAATCGCCTAAGCCCAGGAATTGGAGGCTGCTGTGAGCAGTGACACCACTGCACTCTACTGAGGGCGATAAAGTGAAACTCTGTCTCTAAAAAAAGAAAAAAGAAGAGTAACCCCAGGAAGTACCTTAGCAGTTTAGGAGACTGAGAGACTGAGGAGTTTGATGTTGAAGGAGAAAAGGGTGCAGCATAGCAAATGTTACAGGCCCTGGGGGAATTCCAGTTCAAGGCTGTAAATATGCAGGAGGCCTTAACCATTGCTACCCACATTTCAGGGGTACTCCACTCAATTATCAGCAGAATTACCAGAATAGTGAGACTGGGGAAAAGAATATGGGACTGGAAAGTGCTTCTGAAGGTCAGCCCCAACAACACCAGCCCTACCACAGGCAAAGGTTCCCACCTTACTGCATGGGGCAATACCCTTACTTCTCTGGGTATCGACCACAGTATTCCAACCCTCCTGTGCAGGGAGAAGGTGCTAACAACCAGAGTGCAGAATAAGGTAGACCAGTAAGACAGAATATGTATCAGTGTTATTGACCACAATTCCACAGGGGCCCTCCTGCCAGAGACAGCCCAGAAAGGACGGCAATGAAGACGATAAAGGGAATCAAGGAGAAGAGACCCAGGGTCAACAGCAGCCTCAACATCAGTTCAACTTCAATTACCGACACCCAGACACCCAGAAGATCCGAAACCACAAGATGGCAAAGAGACGAAAGCAGCCAATCCATCAGCTGAGAATTTGTCTGTTCTGGAGACTAAGCAGGGTGGGGCCAAGTAAATGCCTTCTCTACCATCCTCTGGTTTAGTCATGCAACAAGAAACAAATATGAAATTCCAGCAATAAGAATTGAACAAAAGATGAGAGCTGAAGACCTTAAGTGCTTGCTTTCTGCCTATTAAGCAGATAACCAGAACTATCTGCATTATCTATGTAGCATGAGGTTTTTAATATTTTAAAAATGTCTAAAGATGTCTTTTTGGTAATAACAAATGTGTTTTTTAAAAAAGGGTAGTGTTTCTCAATATGCCTCTAAAGGTTTTTAAATTGCTTCATAACTGATCAGATTGAGATTTTAAGAACTTCATTTTAAAGTTATAACAAAAGTTCATAAATTTATTTTTTTGAAAAAGTCAACAAACTGCAAGGACCCATTAGTAAAGGTCTCAAATAATTAACAAAATAAAAGACTCAATTCTGACATTATCTCCTTCAAGAACCTTCTCTGACACATTCCTCAGGCTGGGTTAATGGTCCCTTCTCAAAGGAACAACCCTATTTATGCCATTTTCATTGCTTTTCCCACGCAATACTAGAATTCTCTATGATCCTCCAAACTGATAGCTTCAGGAGGTCAAAGACTGAAGCTCATTCACACTATATACCTAATACCTAGTATAGCATCTAATACACATGAGAGCTCAATATATGTGCACTGAACTGAATAGTAATAAAAACGATAACCAACATGTGTTGGGGACTCAACACATGCCTGGCACTGCCAGAGAACATTACATATTTTAACTAATTTAATCTTCACAACAACACCATGAAGTTTCTACTTAAGTAACTTCCCAAGATTGCCAGCCAAAACAGATAGGATCCCTATGGTACCTTTTAACTCAAGAGATTGCATTTTTCTTTATCTTTGGTACTTTGGGGATAAGTGGTTCTTTCTACCTACTTTTCTCCCTTAATCTGATTTCAACTTTTTGATGAAGAGCTCCAAGTACATGAAAAAAAGTGCTACCTACATGTCCTCTTTCTGCCTCCTAGGTTTACCTTGGGAAGAAGGCAGCTGCAATTTGTCTGTAATCACTTGTGTTAGCACTGAGCCAGTATCTCTGTAAGTACAGAATCGTGAGGTCCCATTGGAACTCTTAGTAGAACAGATTGCAAAACGATGGAAAGGGACAAAATCCCCTCCATGACAGCTTCCACAGCGGCAGGCCAAATCTTGGAGAAAGTAGGCACATTCAAGGTGCAGAGCTATCTGTTGTTCTTTGGGCCATAGCTCCCAAGCAGCTTCCCGTAATAGAGGCACTCCAAATTCTAACACCTCAGTTTGAGGTAGAGATAGCTCCTCTTGTAACTTGAGAAGAGTGCCTGAGTCAGCATCTGAAATTTAAGAAAATCTAAGTGAGAGTCTCCCTTAAAGTTCTTTTATGCTACAATATGGAAACTCACAATTACATGGCTGCTAGTTTATAAGAAAATTTTATTTATAACTCTTAGATGATATTACTGCCTTTGTATAAAGAATTTTTTACCATTCTAAGAGTGATATTGAACATACTGAATATAAGAAAGTATGAGGAAGAAATTATCAGTGGTACAGAAGTATACTGCCAATATTTCTTAATTGTTTCTCCTAAGATTTTATTTCTAATTATTATAAATGTCAAATCATCAGAAATGCCCAAATATATTTCAAAATTAAAGAAAAATTATTTGTGGATTATGTGTGTGTTGGGTAGTATATACTATAAATTTATTTTTTTATGTGCAGAATTTGAGATTGCAAACTACATAGAACCTCCATGGTTGACCACCTCCTTACATTACCCACCTCCTTAAGTTGACCTAATTTTCATAGACTTGCCATTTACCACATATATATATGTGGCCTAGTTCCTTATGTTGGCCACCTCCGTATGTTGATCAGATTGTTACAGTCCCTTGGACAGTCAGTCAACTTACAGAGGTTCTACTGTATTTATATCATGCTGTCTTCATGTCTGTTTCAATACCATGTGTTAATCTTCCTTGTGAGTTTCTAAAATTAAAAATGGCTTATTCTCTTTTTTCATTATTTGCACCTAGAAACCAATAAAAGATTATGGCAATATCTTCTGAATCAAAACATATGGATTATAAGGAACTGTTGATATTAAGACAATTCTGAAAAATACAGCATATGTTTTCATTATAATCAAATGATCTTTTTCTTTTCTGTCTCTTAGCCATAAGCTTTAAGAGAGAGGGTCTCAGGCTGAGTGTGGTGGTATACACTGTAATCAGGATGCTGAAGTAGGAGGACTGCTTATCCTCTTGAGTTTGAGATCTTGTCTCTTAAAAAAAAGCGGGGGGGGGGAGGTGAGAGAGAGGTAGAGAGAGGGACCCTTGATATATGAGTTTTTTTTTATTTGTTTGTTTATTCTGATATCCAATATAGATGGTCTTTCTGAACATAGCTATCCCTACCAGGGCTCTCTGTTCAGACCTGAGAAAACAGCCCTTCCTCACCTGACTTTTTCTTCTTCTCTTTGGTTTGATCAGTGATGTTGATAGAAGAGGGCACCAAAATGGGCTCAGTAGGAAGTTTTTGGCTCTTGTTGAACCAGCGGAGCACCTGTATATCCACAAGAGCCCTCAACACCTTAAGTAGTTTATTTTTATCCCAGCCAGGCAGAAGGTGCTGCAGCAGATCTATATGGAAGGAGTGACCAATGACTGCAGCACACTTGACCAGCAACTGTTCCTCTGGGCTCAGTTGATCCAGTTGGTTTATTGCTATTTCTACCAATAAATAAATGAATAAGTACATCAGCAGAAAATAAGGTTTCTACAAGTTTAGGATACAACATGGTGATAATCTGTCTTATCTTTTTTTAAAAAAAAATAGGTGTGTTTTTCATTTACTCCTATCTACTATCCCACCTTGATCAATCCTCCCTTCTCCATTCAGCCAAACCTCTTAAAAGAGCCTTGCCTCTATGTCCTGATTTCCCATTTATTGTTTTACTGACAATAAGCAGGTTTTTACTACAGTGCTGAAACTGTTCTCCCCAATCACCAAAAGCTTTTGTTGGTAGATCAAAAACTATGCTCTGAATTCCTCATTTACACAAATACTTCCCATTTTCATGGCCTATTAGTGCCCAGACCCTTTTCTTCTTATTTTTAACTAAACTTGCAGGCCAGTATTTCTGGTCCCAGATCTTTGATACTTATAAAAATCTTAATTAACTCCATATATTTTAGTAAATGTCTCCATATGCTGATATAAACATTAAAGTAGTTGGTATTAAACCAACAAGTCATCAAGCTGAAAACCTTGGAATATTTCTAAATTCTTTTCTTTCTTTCACAACCTACTGTCAGGTCATCCTCTTTTTAAATGTCTCTTGTATATGTTTCTTCCTAAAAAATTTTAGCATAAGTAGTCATTTTCACATGCATCACTAAAATACCCTGTTTTGCATATCTCCAATTTCCTCTCATTATTATACCAATAATCTGTTAACTAATACAATTATATATCTAAAGTACAAATATAATTAGGTTAGTCCCCTATAAATTTATAAATTATAAAGTTATAAATAATTTTATAACTTATATGGCCTTTTACAATGTAGTTTTGGCTTTTTATTTGGACCAAAGCTTTGTGAACCGCTTGTTAACAAGGCCTTTTTCCTAATGTTTTATAAACATTTCCTTAGGTAATGTTTATGCTAAGAATTACCTCTGATTAGGGAACTGAATTTGGATTGGGAAAACTGAATGAATTGGCAGTAAGCCAGGTAGCTTTGGGTTTCCTTGGCTATAGTAATTCTTATAATAGGTCCTTTGTAGGACCTGAAAGCTACATCTATCACACTATTATAAGAGATCAAAGTTCCTAGTTGGGACATGGGGCTTCTAAATACCCATGGATCATGGTCTCATTCCCCCCAATTAAGCTATTACTTGAGGCTCCAGACAATTGCCCCTGGACTGCCATGTAAACTGCTGTGGTGCATCTTACTGAAGAAAATTACCTAGTGTTGTCCTGCTAGCATGCTGTGTTTCCTTCTAGGTAAGTAAAGCAAATGCCAAGTATAGCCAATCATAGTTGTATGAGTGTAAACTGTTTAGACCTAAAACCTCCAGAGTGAAGAGTTTATAATAGCTAAAAGCCACAGAATATTTATGATAGACCATGAATTATTTCACTTAATCCTTTTTAGGAGAAAATGAAGCCAGAATAATAATGAGGAACCTATACTAGTTCACCCAACAAATTACTAATTCCAATGACAGCTGTAATCAGTTCACTGGAGGTCTTCAAAGAATTTGCCTTTTAATGATGGTGGGAGAAGCACTGTATCCAAGTTCACACTATCCTTGACTGTGCAGAAATAAAGTTTCTTGTCTTCTTCAGGGTTGGCAGGAGAAATACTATACATTGTAGATTTCATGACATTAGCTATAGAAAAAGAAGACCATGACTGAGAAAAAGCACATGTTCAGGGACTGTAGATTGAAAGACACAAAAATACAGAAATTATTCAAAAAATGAGAGGATGAGGATGAAGGAAGTGTACTATGATTTAAAGTACTTTACTCTAACCATTCTGCCTGTTCTCTCATTTTCTCTTATAAACTAAAAACATGGCTGGGTGAAGTGGCTCATGCCTGTAATCCCAGCACTCTGGGAGGCTGAGGTGGGTAGACTATCTGAGCTCAGGAGTTCCAGACCAACCTGAGCAAGGGCGAGACCCCATCTCTACTAAAAATAGAAAAACTAGGCGGGCATTGTGGCAGGAGCCTGTAGTCCCAGCTACTTGGGAGGCTGAGGCGAGAGGATCACTTGAGCCCAAGAATTTCAGGTTGCTGTGAGCTATGATGCCCCAGTACTCTACCCAGGGCAACAGAGTAAGACTGTCTCAAAAAAAGATAAAATAAATTAAAAACACTTGTCTGTACCACATGGTATCTAATTGCTGCTCACTATTCCTCTCCACCTGTAACAGCCTTTGCCTCTCACATCACAGCTCTAGGATGCCTTTCTGGATTTATATATACCTTTACCTCTTACTCTTCTCCCACCCTTGTCACTTCTCCTATCGCTCATCCAAAACCTCAGATCATCCTTCTCATCAGTAATGTTCAATTCTTGATTCTGGATTCTCATGTTTATAAGTGCTATTTTCCTACCTTGCCTCCTGGGCTGTTCAAAAAGGAACTACTATAGATTGACTGACTGAATTAAGTTAACTGAGGCAGGTATTTAGTGTTTTCACCCTAGTTGCATAATATTTGTATAATGTGTAGTCAGGCATGGTGGCACATGCCTGTAATCCCAGCAACTTGGGATGCAGGAAGATTGCTTGAGCCCAGGAGTTCCAGGTTGCAATAAGCTATGATTGTGCCACTGCGGTCTAGCCTAGGCAACAGAGTGAGACCCTGTCTCCTAAAAAAATGTATTTTGTGTAGTATGTTTAGCTGAGAAGGCCTAATCTGGCCCCACAATGTCAGTGAGGAACAGTTAGGAATGTGAGCCACATAAAGGCCAGGTGATGGATGCCATATTGGAGAATTAACTTAAGCAGCTGAATCAAGGTGGAACCCTAGGAAGCTAAGCTTACCTGAGAGGGTCTCCCATTTGCTGTTCTCCTCCTCCTCCTTTTGTAGGTCATGAAAGAGCAGTATGTCCTTGGACAGAAGGTCCTGGCATAAGACCTCACAATACAGAGGGTTTCCAAAGCACCTTCGGAGAAGGTAGCTGCAGTGAAGTAAGTAGGGGACAATTAAAGATGCCCACCTGAGGGGAACCAAGCTTAAGGGTACTTCATAGTGAGAAATGAGAAATCTTTTGTTAAAGTCAGTTTTTGATATACTAATGGAGGGAAGCAGCAACATAGAAAAAAATAATTGCTAATTGGCTTTGAAATGCATTTTGGCAATAACTTCTTTCTCAACTACTTTGCTTCTAGTGATGTGAAAAGGAACTAATATCACCTTACTAAAAGCAGAAACTGGTCTGATCACATATACTTAACACATTAAACAAGTCATCCAAGTCCTAACTGTCTTGTGGAAACCTCTGTAGATAGCCCAGGGAGGTTGTCCTTTACTAGTTAAGACTGTCTCCCTTCAATCTAGTCTTGGACCTCATCAGTTTCTAATGCCATTCTCTCCCCCAACTTCAGGAAGTAAGATCTGAGCCTTCTAACTTTTATTATGGCACTGGCTCCTCCCTTAATGAAGTACCCAGCTAGTCCTACCACTCACATCTGCAGCTCTTGGGGGATGCTCACCACCCCTAGTTCCCAACATGCCATTCTCAACAGCGAGGTTGTTGCCAACTTCGAAATGGGCACAAAAATAGCCCGAGGGCTCTGCAGGAAGTGCTGAGCCCAGTCACACAGGGTGTAGGTAGGGGTCAACGTCATCACCATGATGATGGGCACGCTGGAGAGCAATGTTCCCAAAAACTCCCAGGAAGCTGCATCCATATACTGGGCCTCATCAATGAGGAAAATCAGTGGCATTTCCCTCGCTGCCTGGAAATAATAGCAAAGAAACAATAACCACCTCTGATTAGAAATGAAGTTACCTGTTTTTCAAATCTACCATAAATTTCTCATCAACAATTTAAATAGAGTTGTTGGAAAATGTGGAAACAGCCTAAATGGCCACCAACCCAGGAATGGATTAACAAGCTGTGGTATAGGTACACCATGGAATACTATTCAGCCATTAAAAAAAAATGGAGACTTTATAGCCTTTGATTTAACCTGGATGGAAGTGGAACACATTATTCTTAGTAAAGCATCACAAGAATGGAGAAGCATTAATCCTATGTATTCAATTTTTATATAAAGACAATTAATGACAATTAATGACATAGTGTAGGTGGGGGAAGGGGAGAGCAGAGAGAGAGAAAGAAGGAGGGAGGGGTGGGGAAAGGAAGAGCAGAGAGAGGGAAGGAGGGAGGGGGGTGGGGTCTTGGTGTGTGCCACACCTTTTGGGGGCAAGACACAATTGTAAGAAGGACTTTATCTAACAAATGCAATCAGTGTAATCTGGTTTCTTGCACCCTCAATGAATCCCCAACAATAAAGGAAAAAAAAAAGATTTAAAATAAATAAATAAATAAATAAATAAATAAATAAATAAATAAGGTGGCTGGAGTTTTCAGAGTAAAATATATTCTAAGTCCAAGTGATATTTTACTTTATAAATATAAAATATAGCCTATATATTTAATTCCTAAAACAATGTACTAAGTCTCTGTGAACAAGAAAATACTCTGGAAAATGAAATAAGCATTAAAATATTTCCCAGAGCAAACTTGAAGCTTTCAAGTATTTCATTTTGGCAAAGGCTTCATCCTCTGTGAGAATTCATAATACTTTAAAACAGCAATTTCCAAGCCTGGCTGCATATGAGAATCAACTAGCAATGCTTGCCAGTACTACTGGTTGCCAGGTACCACCCAGGGAGACTCTAAAAAATGTATTCATTTTTATCCAGGTTCCTCACTCCCATTCTAGTCCTCATTGCCTCACATTAGACCATGCCAATGTGTTTAGTGTATAGCTTTTTGTTTGTATTATGTTCTTATAAAATGTGCATTGTTTTTTCAAGTAAATTATTTTTATGTAAATGATACTATATACAGACTCCATTATCTCTCTCTTTCCTTTTATTCAGGACTATTTTTAAGATAATACCATACTGCTATGTTTTCATCCATTCTCTTACTTCTAATTTCTGCATTTTATTCCATCCCATTGATCCATGTGTTCATGCCAACACCTGGCCTCCATAAATAAACATTGCAATGAACATGTTCATGGGGATATATATTCCCAGGAGTGGAACTGTTGGGTCTAGAAGATGCATGCTATTAAAATTTGACTAGTTACTTTCAGATTGCTTTCCAGAATGGCTACATCAGTTTCTGCTCATATGGATTTCTGTTTCTGTGTTCCTGAGGTACAGCCTGACTATCCTATGTTTTAATAAATAGTAGGTAAAAGAGTAATCCAACTGCATTTAGAAACCACTGTTTTAAATTAGGTTACTAAAATTTCATTAAGAAGCAGGATCAGGAAAAAGCCAAGACCTTTTGTTGTAAGCTGTGCTGCAGGATGAATCCAAGGCCAAAGACAGATAATAAACAGTGAATATATCAATAATGAGGCAGATCAAGAAATGCCTAAATCAAGGTGTGATGTAGACAGCTTAACATGAGCATAAACTATTTCCACATATTAAGAGATAACGGTATGTAGCAAAAGTACCCACCTCCTGAAGCACCTGAATAAAACATGCTTTAACTTTCTTTTGTCTGACCAGGTCATCCATGCCTGAAACTCTGAAGGACAAAGGAAACTGACCAGGAAAATTATTAGATATTAGCATTCAAAATGACAACCTAATAAAAATATGCAGAGAATAGAAAATGATTCTATTAAGACTGAGAATGGGATTCTGCAAGACTGGGCACAGAGTTAAAAGGGCCAATCCAACAATGATATGTAATTTGGAGAGTGAAACTGAAAGTTTCTCAAAGGTTTGAGATAGATATCTATTGCCTTTCCACACTAGACTCTGAGGAAAACCCTTGGTCTAAAGGGTTATGACTAAGAAATAAATGACAGGCTGGACCTAGCAATGTCACTTTGGGCAGCTCTAGTACCTCAGTTATTCTAAGTATGCCAGGAAGAATCTGTACATGAGACTTGTCAGAAAGAGATACAATAGACATTGGCTAACATTGTTTCCTGTGATGGCCTGAGGCCCATGAGCAACCACAAACCTGTGAGCCAAAGTGAAAATATTGCTAAATCTTGTTGGCGAGGGTTACAGTTGCAATTAAGGCCTGTCTTAAGAGAGGGCTGGGCTGAAGGATTGGACAGATTTTTAGCGTTCTTTATTTCCCATTAAATATAATACTCTGTAGTCTAGGTAGATTAAGAGAAGCTATAGAGGATGAATAAATGATATTGGGTACCCCATAAACCCTAGGCCACTGGAAGCATTTGAGATTCAGATGCTAGTTCTAATGATGAATTCTGTGGCTATGGAACAGGAAGGTAAGGTTTAAAAATAAAAAACTCCACTGACTTAAGAATACATGGCTATAACTCATGAGGATATCTGTCAGAATCGCTTTAATATGTTTAGCACTTTACACTTTACAATGTAATCTTTTACATACTATCTACTTTAAAATTCATGCAAAAACTATAAAATGTACTATAATGAAAAAAAACTGTGGTTCAGAGAGGCCAAGTGATTTATTCTAGGACATACAACTATCAAATATCAGATTCCATCTTAGAAACCATTCTCCTCAAAAAGGAAAAAGGCTGAGTTTTGGTGTCAAAGGATTTCAAATCTCAATCCTACTATTACTATGTGTTCTTAGCATGTATATGTGTGGGTGTGTATACATCACACAGATATATATTCTACAACATATATGTAATGCATATTTATATAATGCATATATGTAATGCATTATATATATTATAGACTATATGTATGTGTGATGTATACACACACCCACATATACATGCTATTATATATATTTATATTATATATTATATATGCATTATATTTATTATAATATGTAATATATATATTATATTACATATGTATTATAAAATAGATGTATAATATATATTATATATAATGCATATATGTAATATGCATTATTTTTGTAAAATTTTCCATAATAACAATTTATTCTTCATAGTCTGTCACTGCTATATAAAGATAATGAATTAATAAATATAGATTAAACTATAAATACAGGTAATATATAGTATGAGTGACAACAATTTTAGGGCTATCTTTACTGTTCTAAGAATGAAAAATTTCTCTTTAAAGACAATTTACAATAAGCTGGTCAGACCTCAATATTATGTATATATATATATATATATATATGGATTACTATGTATAAAATGCATATATATATTTATGTATGTATATGGCCTAAAGTTATCAGATTAGAAGATAATTCTTGGTCTGACCACCCACAAAAAAATAACAGTAACCCAATTTGGAAAGCCACTACCTTCATTACCTTAACAAAGAAGAGTTTATTGAAAAGGCAGTGAAATGGTTCCTCCACCATCCCACGAAGCTGTCTTTGTAGGCAGTCTTGACGGCAATAGGCTGGGCATGTATCAATCTCAAAGAAGATGGCCATGAGGGTCTGGATGGCATAAAAGCACTGCTTGGAATCTGCTTCCTTCAGCTTCAATGGCAATACCCTGGTGAATGTTACTATGATCATCAAGAGTCCCCTATACCATGCATAGGTTACTCACTCCACCAATCCAAAGATGCTGAATCTAGTGACACAAGAGTCTCACTAAGAAGGGAAAGAAACCCCAAGGGCAGTAGGCTCTGAGTAAATCAGAAAGAAGGAATCTTTACCTATGCCCTTCCTTCTGGGCCAAGAAGTTTATTTCAGCCAACAGCTGGCTTTTTCCATAGCCTTTTCCGCCTTCATACAAGACTGCTTGTCCTTTCTTCTGGTACAAACACCCTTGCTGTGCCATTCGGAAGGCTTCCAATTCTTTCTCTCGGCCTAGAGAGAGACAGAGAGCACCTAACATTCCTGTGCTTTTTAGTAGATACTCTTTTGATTTGAATTAATTTGCAGAGTTAACTCTCAAAATGGCTTTTTTCCCCCTAGAATCTCTGGCAGAATCCCAGTCTTTAATGGGGACTCACATCTCTTTCCAGAAACATCAACTATGAACTATACAAAACATGTTGGTCTTAAGGGCTTAATAACATTTACAATAATTAGGTATCACATGCACATGGTGGCTACTATATCTTCTTAGTTTTTTGTAAAATTTTCCATAATAACAATTTATTCTTTGTAGTCTGTCACTGTTATGTAAAGATAATGAATTAATAAATATAGATTAAACTATAAAGGCAGGTAATATATAGTATGAGTTACAACAATTTTGGTGCTATCTTTACTGTTTTAAGAATGAAAAATTTCTCTTCAAAGACAATTTATAATAAGCTGGTCAGACCTCAATAGTTGAATTCTGACTTACAAAGATTATTACTAAATGTTGGTATTTTTCAGGCGGAACAATAGCATTCCACCTAAAAGTTAAATATTCGACATGGAAAGAAATAGTAGATCCTCTTCAAAATGAATATAAATTTCCTAAGAAGGTTGCTCTCTGTTTTTAAACACAAGCTTAAAGGCATTTAGCCTTACACTCTGTTTTGTTTTTTAAATCACATTTTGCTACCTACAGCTGAAACAAATACGATTTAAGTTAGAAAAGAAAACTTACCTAACAAAGGGTGATTTTTGTTTCTCTCTCTGGCCAAATGCCTCTTCCCAAACATTCTGGGGAAAAGAACAAAGGGAAAGTTATCTATTAAAAATAGATTCAGGAAGAACTTGTCCTTATAAACAAGCACTTTCAAATCACTGAAGAGGTACAGAGTTCTGTACAAAAGGGCATTTAAAAACTAAACACTGGGGTTCGGAGTCTGTAGCTCAGTGAGTAGGGCGCTGGCCACATACACCAAGATTGCTGGGTTCGAGCCCAGCCCAGGTCTGCTAGACAATGACAAATGCAACCAAAAAATAGCTGGGCTTTGTGGCGGATATCTGTAGTCCCAGCTACTGGGGAGGCTGAGGCAAGAGAATCACATAAGCCCAAGAGTTTGAGGTTGCTGTGAGCTGTGATGCCATAGCACTCTACCGAGGGCAACATAGTAAGACTCTGTCTCAAACAAAAACAAAACAAAAACAAAAATCTCCCCAAACTAAAAGTTGTTAGTGGAGGGAGCAAAGTAGGAGTATCATTAATTGTTTCAGGATCAGGGAAGTAAACAGTGAAATACACAAAGATAAAAAGAATAAAGAACTTCTTGGAGAACAAGAATTTCACTGAGGAACTAGCAAAGAGCTAATGCAAAAGCTAAAGTTCTCAACATTAAACCCTCTGCTTGCGTGTCTTATTTCAGCAGGCATCAAAACCTTATTATTCCTAGGCCTTGATTCTATAAGAGATGGGAATGAACTATCACATAACGATACTCACATAGATCTTCCATGGCCAAGATATTCATAAATCTTCCCTGGATTGGAGATGTTTTTCATCATTTTCTCTGGGAGTTTCTTGAAATTGTAAGCAGGTAGCATGGATCTTAGATATGTCACCTCATCACAGGACACCAAACCTGGATAAGCAGTTATCATTCTGGCCACGAGACTCACTTTTGGACCAATAACTGTTTCAGATAGACAGTAAAGAATGGAGAATGTTGGATCATGTCTTCCACCTTCATCCCTTAGGTCAGTGGTTCTCAACCTTCCTAATGCCTCCTAATGCTGCGACCCCTTAGTACAGTTCCCCATGTTGTGGTGACTCCCAACCATAAAATTATTTTCATTGCTATTTCATAACTGTAATTTTGCTACTGTTATGAATTGTAATGTAAATATCAGATATGCAGGATGTATTTTCATTGTTTTATTTTTCTTATTTTTTTTTTGCAGTTTTGGGCTGGGTTTGAATGTGCCACCTCCGGCATATGGGGCTGGCGCCCTACTCCTTTGAGCCACAGGCACTGCCCTGTATTTTCATTGTTACAAAGGCGTTGTGACCAACAGGTTGAGAACCGCTGCCTTAAGTCAAAGAGCTACTAGTGGAAGAGCTATTCTACCTGTATATTCGTGTCTTGCTACTGCCCCAACCACACCACAGAATACTGGTCCATTGGTGATACTGATGGAAACAAGCCTGGGGATCAGAAAAGCAACATTGGGTAAATACACAGAAGACTCCAAGTCAGGCACTAGATACGCCACTTCCCAGATCCAGAAGTCCAGTTTTAGAATTCAGAATGAAAATGGCCAGGGAAATGATCAAAAGGAATAGGCTCCCACTTCAGGTGTTTTTGTTGAGGGCTGATTATCAGTAAAAAGATTTTAAAAACCCTTATATCTGTCAGATGATTTATATATGCTTTTTAGAGTACTTTCAAATTGATCATCTCCTTTGATCCTTTGAGAAATAATAACAACAAAACATACATTGTAGGTAAGGTAAATATTTTAACACCATTTAAGATAAGAAAAAACTGAAGGGAACCTGTATCCCCTAAATCTATTAAAATTTAAAAAAGGAAGGAAACTCCTGAAGGGGTTAATTAACTTTTCCAGAGTTACATAGCAAAAATAAACAGTACAGTCAGAATAAGAATCCTGGCCCCTTGATTCCTAGACTGATGCTATTTCTACTATACTTTGCTGTCTCAAATAAAATAAAAAAATGAGCAATTTACTGATTCAATGCCATCCCTATTAAAATACCAACATCCTACTTTCGAAACCTGGAAAAAAATGATTCTGCACTTTGTATGGAACCAGAATAAAACCCGTATAGCTAAGGCAGTTCTTAGTAATAAAAACAAATCCGGGGGTATCACTATAACACATTTTAGGCTGTATTACAAGGCCATAGTGGTCAAGACAGCATGGTACTGGCACAAAAATAGAGACATAGATATTTGGAATCGTATAGAAAACCTGGAAATGAAACCAACTACTTATAGCTGTCTAATCTTCGATAAACCAAACAAGAGTGTTCCCTGGGCGAAAGACTCCCTATTCAATAAATGGTGCTGGAAGAATTGGATATCCGTGTGTAAAAAACTGAAACTGGATGTGCACCTTTCTCCCCTTACAAAGATTGATTCGAGATGGATTAAGGATTTAAATTTAAGGCATGAGACGATAAAAATCCTCAAAGAAAGAATTGGAAAAACATTGGAAGATATTGGCCTTGGGAAAGACTTTATGAGGAAGACTGCCATGGCAATAGCAACAACTGCAACAATAAACAAA
>CAUYRH010073890.1:0-20822 GCA_963574655.1 Perodicticus potto
GCCTGTAGTCCCAGCTACTCGGGAGGCTAAGGCAAGAGGATTTCTTGAGCCCAAGAGTTTGAGGCAGCCTGGGCAACATAGTGAGATATTGTCTCTTAAAAATATATATAAATAAAAAGTGAAAAATAATATTAGTGAAAAAGTACGAAGCACACTCACTTGCCCATCATATAAAGCCACTTCTCTCTGGGGAGGAGAAAGTGGATGTCATTCCTGGCCCAACAGAACCCAATCACTGACACCTGCAAACCACTGTTCCCACATAGGTGCTCCGTCCTGGCCTGTGGCAGGAGTCGCAAGACAGTGCTGCAGACTTGGGTGTGGCCCCAGGGGTGTGAGGACCACCATGATGGTAGCACTCCCTTTTCAGTCATTGCTCTGCCTTGCTGATGTGGTAGTTGACGTGGCGGGCCACTGTGGAGATGGAGAGGCAGAGACCCTGCCACCTATGTTCTGGTAGGAGGCACTGGCTGTGCCACCCCCACACAGCTCCACTCTGGTCATTCGTTCCACTTTCAACAGTTGTGATCCGAGCGTGTAGGTGCCAGGGACTGTGCTGGGCACTTACAGTCCGCAGTGAATGAGAGGACGTCTGTTCACTCACTCAGCACTGATGACTGGAAACCTGTGTGCCAGGCACTGCTCATGGTGGAATATGTCACTATCCACAGCTTCATCACATACGATGTATTAGATATGTATTTTTTATAAACCATCTTTGGCACTTAGTAAAAATATCTAGGGATACAAAAAGACGAGATTTGACCCAAAAACTAAAAAGAAAAGAAGAGGCAACAGAAATAGACCCTGTATTCCTGGTTTACTGAGAGGTGTTTTAAAAAATACTAAATGGATATTGGATTTTGTCAAATGCTTTTTTTGCATTGATTTATACGATCATATGATTTTTCTTTTTTAACTTGTTAAAGTGTTACATCACTTGATTTTAAGTGTTGAAGTAGCCTTGTATACCTCGAATAAATCCCATTTTGTTGTGGAGTATAATTATTTTTATACATTATTAGATTCTATTTACTAATATTTTGTGAGAATTTTTGCTTTTATATTCATAAAAGATATTGACCTATAATTTTCCTTTTCTGTAATGTTTTTATCTGATTTGGTATTGGGGTAATGCTGGTCTCATAGAGTGAGCTAGGAAGTATTCCCTTTGCTTCTAGTTTCTGGAAAACATTATGAAGTATTGGTATTATTTCTTCCTTAAATGTTTAGTAGAATTTACCAGTTAAAGCCTTTGGGCCTTGAGTGTTCTGTTTTGAGAGATTTATAATTATTGATTCGATTTCTTTAGTAGATATAGGCCTCTTCATATTATCCAAGACTGTGGTAGTCTGTATTTTTCAAGAAACTGGTCCATTTCATCTAAGTTACCAAATTTGTGGACATTAATTAGTTTGTAATGTTTCTTTATTATGCTATATAGTCCCAAAAATCAGTAATGATGGCTCCTCTTTCATTTCTGATATTAATAATTTGTCTCTTCTATTACTCTTGATTAGCCTGGCTAGAGGTTTATCAATTTTATTGATCAATTATTTTGAAAGAATCACCTTCTGGTTTTATTAATATTATTTATTGTTGTCCGGTTTTTAATTTAATTAACTTTCATTTATTTACCTCTGCTTCCTTTAGGCTTAAATTTTTATTCTTATTGTATTTTCCTAAGATGGAAACTTAGATTATTGATTTTAGATATTTCTTCTTTTCTTTTATATATATATGTATTTAATGCTGTACATTTCCCTGTCGGCTGGGTGAGGTAGCTCACTCCTGTAATCTTATCTTTGTGGGAGGCCGAGGTAGGAAGATCACTTGAGGTCAAGAATTCAAGACCAGCCTGAGGAAGAGTGAAATTCCATCTCTGCTAAAAATAGAAAAATTAGTCAGGCACAATGGCTATGGCTTGTAGTTCCAGATACCCAGGAGGTTGAGGCAGGAGGATCACTTGAGCCCAGGAGCTTGAGGTTGCTGTGAGCTATGATGATGTCATTGCACTCTAGTGTGGGCAACAGAGCAAGACTATCTAAAAAATAATTTTTTTCCCCTGTAAGCACTGCTTGCACTGCACAGATTCACTTTCACAGATTTTAATAAGTTGCATTTTAATTTAGTTCAACACACTTAGAAGAATGCTAGGATTATAGGTGTGAGCAGCTGTGCCCCACCAATCCATTGTATTTCTATATACTAGAAATAAACACGTGGCAAATGAAAACAAAAAATACAATGTTATTTTAAAAGTTCTCATAAAATGAAATGCTTAGGTGCTTTCAAGGAGCTTACAGTGTACCCATGTGGTGATCTCTGCTGTGGGCCACTAGTTCCTCTAAGGAACGCGAGCTGGTAACATCTGAAGGCTGAGGTTGTGAGTAGTGAGCAGTGGGAACAGCACTTGAAAGGCTATAAGGCCAAGAGAGCTGAAAGGAGCCATGAGATGAAATGCATCTACGCCAAGTTCTGAGGAGGCTGATGTCATCAGGAGGTACGAACCATGAGAGTGAGGAGTCATGAGGTAGGAGGGAAGTGGAGAATAGAGGAGGAAGGAGCCAGTTTGCGATAATGGCTGTGGGCAGCCGGTGCACACATCACTGGCCAGAGTGATGAGCCATAGTTCTCATGTGTGTGCATTGCAGTAGTCAGGGCGATTTAAGCAACAAGTACTGGAAATCCAATCCAAACTAACTTAAGCACGCAAAACCATTTGTCAGCTCTCCAGACCGAGAAGTCTTGTGGCTGAGCTGACTTAAGGAGCTCAAGATTGCCAGGCCTTTGCCTCTCTTTTCTTTTCTTGGCTTTGCTATCTTCTCATATTTCTACTTCATTCTGTAGACAATTTCTTATAGACATCCAATAACAGCTTAAAGTTAATTGGTTTTTACTGCTTGTGGGTGCTGGCAGAGAGAGATCTTCTCTCAGCATGCTCTTCTCTGGAAAGATTCTCATTGGCCCAGCCTCAGTCACGTGTTCACCCACAGAGCAATTAATTCCCTCTGTCTGGAGGCATGGATTACCCTCAATGGCCAGCCTGGGATATTACTGACAGCTCTCCCTCAGGGCCGCATGGATTGGGAAGAGTAGTCCCTACTGGAGAAAGAAGGTGCTGTTAGAATATGGAGGAAGGGGTACATGCTGGCCACACCCATCCAGTCCTTCTTCCCACCACTAGAGGAAACCGAAAAGAATCTCTGTTTGGGAAGCAGAAGGCCCTCCCTAGAATAAATGCTCCTTGCCATTTCTTTCTTTAGGCTTCGGTTATCTCAGTGTTTATGAAAGCTCTGTGTGGCTTGCTAAGGGGAAATGCCAAAGAGATCTGAGTCTGTACCAGTTTGAACTTAAAAGACCTGCGCACACCTTTGGGCTTCACAGAAGTCCAGCAGTTTATCACTCTCATTTGCTTCTGAATGCAGTCAGGGAAAATGTTGTTAGTCTTTAACCCTGATAGCCTTCTCTCCAAACATCACCAGTGCAATCCCATTCTCCTGCCTGTTTCTGTCTGTGCCCCTCTCGGGTCTGACATATACTGCCATCTTCCAGCCAGAACCTAAGCTCCTCTTGAAAAGCACCCCGATTTTCCAGTTCTCTATCCTATTTGACAGTGCCCTGGGACCTCCCTCCTGGGCAACTGCTCTGGGGCTGGTGCTCTCACTCAAACCGCTGGGGATTCAGTTTAGATTCTGTGGGCACAAGGTGGCATGGGAGACTTCCTGCCAGGGCCGAGCACTGTCTGCGTTGTGCTGGGACATGCTGTAGACCCATAAGTGCAACATGCTAGTGCTGGGGGGTGGGGGAGACAGGCACAGGGGCAGAGGACTGGACAGCTACCAAATTCCATGTGGCAGGAGAGAGCCACTGGGGTGTCAAGAGACCTGAGATGCTATTGTGGGCTTGCTTGGCTTTCTGAGTCTCAATCTCTCCAAGTCCTTTAGCTATAACATTACTAGGGTTGCCTTAACTCCATTTTTGTTCTGATACAAATAAATACCTTAGTGAGGTTAAAGATTTATACTCAGTATACTCAGATATGCAAAAAAGTTCAGCTTTCCTAACTTCCTATAACTCTTCTTATCCCAGTTTGAAGCTTTCTTTCCTGCTGATGTAGGAGACAAAATTCATGGATTTGTGAATTACAGGAAACTACCACTTTTCCAGTATAAGTTGTTCTCTTTCTAGTTTATCCAAATGTTCAGTCTCCTGGACTTTCTTCCTCAAGTCCTGCTGTTAGCTAAAATGGCACCTAGACACGGGAAGAGGCTTTTGGTTAAAAAAATATTTTTTACTGATGCGTAACAGATGTACATATCTTCATGGCACCTGTGATAGTTGAACACATTCACATATGAGGTCAGACAATTACGTTTGCGAACTCATCCCAGAAAAAGTGCTGAATACCTCATTGCCGAATATCACTGCACTCACCCTCCAGATACTCCCCTTGGGAAGCTGTACACTGATGCCAGTGACTCGTCTACCCGTCAAAGCAACTTTGGAACTCTGTCTGCAATAGCCGCCAGAGCTATTGTTGTACAAGTTCAGAAAATTAAGTTCTGGAGCTCATCTTAGAAAAAGTGCTTTGAACAGTGGACAAGGGCCTGGTGTCAGTGCATAGCTTTGCAAGCGGAGCACTTCAAAGGTGACCACAGCAATGTTCAGTAATGAGGTGTGTAGACTTTTTCTAGGATGAGTTCACTAACTTAAATATCCAACCTCATGATTTGTAAAGATAAGATCAGTGTACTTTGATATCCATCACCTTAAATTTGTCTTTTCTTTGTGCTAAATCATTCCAACTTTTTTCTGGATATTTTAAAATGTACAATAGATTATTGTAAACTATAGAGGAGAGGCTTTTGTATCCTCAGAGAATAGGGGACCCGGATCCATATGGAGTCTCTGTGCTACCCTCCAGGTCCTTGCTGGTCACTGTGGCCAGGTCCTTTGTCCTACCCGGTAACTGAGTGTCCTTCACCTGCCACTGAAGTGTGGTGTAGAGAAACTTGGGAAGTGGACCACTAGGCCCTGTTCAGGCCACTGCCACCCCACTCAACTCCATCCTGGAGCATGTTAATGGGGTTAAAGATCTTCCCTTGAACACCAATGTGCAGAAAGCCTCGGGGCACCATGATTTCAGGAGAGTGGATAATACACCCATTCAAAGCAGTAGCACTGAATTTAAGAAGCACCATTATTTTACATACCCCTAAGAAAGTGAAAACATTACCCACTAAACTACAAAACATCATCAATTGTGACATGCACCCTAGTCTCAGAAATAAAAAAATGTGCATCTCAGAATTGTTAAACCATGGCACTTTATTATTATTATTGTTGTTGTTGTTGTTGTTAAAAGCTCAGATACTAGAGCCAGGCTGCTTGAGTTTACATCTCAGCGCTGGCATGTACAAGCCGCAGGGCCTTGGCTAAGTCATTTACCATCACTGTGCCTTCGTGTCCTCATCCACATAGCAGGGCCAGACCTACTTCTTAAGAGTTGTGCAGGAGCTGAATATACGTGGAAAGCATTTCAAAATAGGGTCTGGCATGTAGTAAGTACTGTATGCAATTGCTATTCTTGTATTTTTTAAATATAATATACATATATGCACAAGTAAAGGATAAATAAAAGGGGTTTGTCACCATGCCAACCAACCACCTTGCTGGTACTCTGAGGCTCACCAGGTAAGCAGGGCTCTTGCCAGCCCTCCATAAATTTGTTGGTAGCCTTTGCCAAGAACAGGTCCCTCGCTGTTCCCACTGAAAAAGTAGGGCTGTCAGAGCCAGCCATTCCCAATCAGATCTCTCATCACCATAATCCTCAAACACTTCAGAAAAGACAAGCCCTTCCCATTGCAAATCCCCACCCAATTATTACTATAAGCAGTTTTACCCCAGTTCCTCCCAAGTATAGAGCCCCTCTTCTCCCACAGGGTCTTTCAAAGGGCCTTATAGGACTCCCATCCCACTGCAAACAAACACCGCTGCCTTCTCAATCTCTTCCTAGAAAGCTTTCTTTAGCATTTTGCACCTGTAACTGGAAATGCCTCCCCCTCCAGGTTGTGACTTCCTCCACCGTCTCATCTTGGAGAGGAGCAGCAGGGAGTCTCCAGGCTCCATGCTTCTGGGTCTAGAGTATAGCATGATTCTTCTAATGTCCAAGCTGACCCTTCTGTGAGCCCCCAGCTATCAAGCTGAATGCCACCTTAAAAATAAATGGGCTTTAATTATGCAATTAATACACAAAGAAATCTGACTTCTAAAAATTTCATCCTTAGAGATAAAGCCACCCCTTCCCCCAGACTTGGCCCCATCCCCAGCTGCTTTTGGAGGAATCCCAATTACCCAGTTGGTGCATCTCTCTCCTGAACTTTTCCTCTGCAATAACCCATATGCAGAAATGTAGAGGTTTGGCATATGTGTTTTTAAAAAGCGCGCACACACACAAATGGCATCTCAGTATAAACATTCTGCAACTTGCCTTATTCACCTATCTGTCCTGGCAATCTTTCCACTTTGAGGCACTGCACTTCTCCTCCATTCTTTCAAGTTGCTATATTGTAGCTCATTTGGGAACCCACATGGTTTCTTTAAATATTTCTCCAACATGAAGGTTTATGTTGTTTTTGTTTTTCCCGATTATAAACAGTGCAGCTTTGTGTGAGTCGGCTTGCACACAAAGGGGAGCAATTTTTATTCTTATTTTTAAAAAGAACAATGATTCTGTTTTTATAAAGCAGATATTGTACATTATAAAAGCTGAAGCACTTTAAGAATTACAATGAAGAAACAAATAAATCACCAACAAGTTTTTATCACCCACAAAAGAAACAAATACAGTTACCATCCAATGAACAACATCCTAACTGCTATGGTTTCAATGTTCTTGTCCCCTCCCAATATTCATGTTGAAACGGAATCTCCAATGCAACAGTATTGGGACGTGTGGCTTTTTGAAGATGATTGTCATGAGGGTTCTGCTATTATGAATGGGATTAGACGCGCTTCAGAAAGCACTTGGGAAAATGAAGTTTATCCTTTTTTCTCCTTTGCCTTCTACCACATGAAGACAGAATAAGAAGGCTCTTGTCAGATGCCAGCACATTGATCTTGGACTTCCAAGCCTCCAGAATTGTGAGAAATACATTTCTATTCTTTAGAAATTACTCTTAGGTGTTCCATTGCAGAAGCACAAAACTGACTGAAATACTAACCATCTCTTTACACACATGTACAAGCGGAAGGCACCATGCTGTCAGGAAATTTTATAGAAAGTGATCATACAAGCCATACTATTTTTAATAAAAAGTGTGAGATTTGGCTTTACTAGATTTTAAAAAATAAAAAAGGAACTAGTGTGAAAACAAAGGAACTGATAAACTTAATGTAAATGTTTCTTCCCTATAAGGTCTATTAGTTTTGCGAGCACTGCAGAGGTTAAAAGGATTATAGAAAGCGTTAAACAATTGGAGATGTCCTTTTCTTTTCTTTTCCTCTTCTTTTCTCTCATCCCATCTTCCCTTCCCTTCCCTCCCCTCTCTCTGCTTCTGATACCGGAATTTCAGGTTCTTGGTCTCGGTGATTTGAAGAATAAATCTGCGGACCACAGATCAGTGGTTAAGACAGAATTTATTTACAGAAAAGAATACAGAAACACTAAAGCTCCTGGTAGAGAGAGAAAACGCAAGTCGGGAGAGAAAAGCTCTCTCCGTTGCTCTCCTGGTCTCCCGATCGGGCTCTTAGTCTAGGGGTATATATAGGCGCATGGGTTCCCTCTATGTGAGGCCCGGAAATGAATGGACACAGTCTTTTCTGCTGGAGCAAGGTGAATGAATGTATTAATGAATGGACACAGTCCATTCACGGAATTGAGGCCTAGGAAACTTACATGAAATTGACCTAGGCATAGGAAAGGGGGGAAACTTCTGTCCATCTGCTGTCCCCCTACGGGCCACCAAATATGTTACTGGAACTTGGTCTTCTCTCCTGGCTGGCTTGCCAAATCTGATACCGGAATTTCAGGTTCTTGGTCTCGGTGATTTGAAAAATAAATCTGCGGACCACAGATCAGAGGTAAGACAGAATTTATTTACAGAAAAGAACACAGAAACGCTAAAGCTCCTGGTGGAGAGAGAAAACTCAAGTCGGGAGAGAAAAGCTCTCTCTGTTGCTCTCCAGGTCTCTCCCGGTCTCCCGGTTTGGGCTGTTGGTCTAGGGGTATATATATAGGAGCATGGGTTCCCTCAATATGAGGCCAGGAAATGAATGGACATAGTCTCTTCCGCAGGGGCAAGGTGAATGAATGTATTAATGAATGGACACAGTCTCTTCCGCAGGGGCAAGGGGAATGAATGTATTAATAAATGGACGCAGTCCTTTCACGGAATTGAGGCCTAGGAAACTTACATGAAATTGACCTAGGCATAGGAAATGGGGGTTCTGTATTTAGTCATAAGTGCAAAGTGAAGGAGACACCAAGGCTCTGGTGTCTCCCCAGCAGTTGTCAGGCCCGTTTGGCTACTGGAGCCTCCGGTGGGGGTCGGAGGTCCCCCTCTTTGCCTATCCTCCAGCTTGCTGGTTCCTCTGCCGGCTGCCGCCGCACCAACACCGCCAAGGTGAAGGCGGCAGGTCCTCCTGCTCAGCTCTGCTGAGCTGGCTGGGGCGCCATCTGTCCTGTATCACTTCCTTTCCCTTTCCTTTTCTTTTTCTGGGTAAATCTATGTCAGCACCATTAATGGGCTCTTCACAATGATAGAAGACTTTTACATTTCTTTGTTTCTCCACTTCCCATTGTTCATATTGGCCTTATTTTGTCAATGGTCATGATACATTGTATTTTGCAATGGTGTGACTGCCCCGGCCAGTCATTTAGTGAAGGCTCTGTAGTCTTAATTTTGTATTTGATGGATTCAGTGCTCACAGCTATATGTTTCTGAGTTCTGACATATCCCTTGCTCGGCAGGATTTTCCTCATTTTTTTTTTTTTTTGGAATAACCAATGAATGCTCAGTTCTCTAATCTGAGTCTTCTCTGCTTGTGAGCAGCACTTACCTGGAATAACAAAGCGGCTGGGAGCAATATTCTTCAGTCATATTTTCTTTGCGACAGAACTCAGTAACACTACTTCACTGTCTTCTGGCACTGGTAGTTTCTGTGGAGAAATATAAGGAAAGTCTGATTTTTATTCCTTTGACAACCTGCTTTTTCTACTTGACTATCTGAGGAACTCTCTATTTCGTCAAGATAAATAATTTCATCAGGATATGTCTCCTGGTTAATGGTCCCATATACATTCTTTCTTGGTATGTGATATGCTTTTACAATCTGCTAATTTAGTTTTTGCTTTGAGAAAATTTATTCACACTAAACCTCTGAATACTTTTTCCATTCTTTTTGTTATGTTCTCTTTGAGTTCTTGTTTTATCCTTTATCCACTGAGTCATAATAATGACAATAATAAGTGCATATATATTTATTTATTTTAGAGACAGTGTCTTAACTCTGTCACTCAGGCTGGAGTGTAACAGTATCATCAAAGCTCACTGCAGCCTTAAACTTCCGACATTAAGCTATCTTCTCACCTCAGCCTCTCCAGTAGCTAGGACTGCAGGTTCATGCAACCAGGCTTGGCTCATTTTTAAAATTTTCTGTAAAGATGGGTCTCTCTACGTTCCCCAGGCTGGTCTCAAACTCTTGGCCACAGGCGATCCTCCCATCTCAGCTTCCCACAAAGTGGTAGGATTACAGGCATGAGCTGCCATGCCTGTCAACAAATATTTATGAAGGGCCTACCAAGCGTTGGGCCTCATGCCAGACAGAAAACCCTGCCTTCCTGGAGCTGACATTCTAGTGGGACAAAAGAAAAAAGCAGAAAAGAAAAGAAACATGTGCAGTAGACAGTGTGTTGGTGGTGATGAGTGCTGCATAAAGCAGGGAATACATGGAGCTAGAATTCTAAATGGGATGATTAGGGTAGGCCTCTAGCTCAGACTTGTCCCCTGTACTCCAGACTCCACGTCTACCTGCATACGATATCTTCTATTGGGTGTTGCAACAAGAATCTCAGACTTCACTTGTGTGCAGTGGAACTCTGGATCTTCCCCCATGCCCCACTTGCCATCTTCCTCATCTCAGTCAGCCACAGCTCTATCCTTCCAGTTACTGGGGCCAAGAAACTTGAAGTCATCCTTAACTCCTCTCGTTATCTCGTACTCTTCATCAAATCCATCCACAGCTCTGCTTTACCCTATCTTTGGCATATTTCACTGAGTTTACCACTTCTCCCTGCCTCTACTGCTTTAACTCTGGTATGTCTGCCGCTGGCAGGTGAGGGTGAGCCACTGTCACCTTCATCTGGATTACTGGCATCGCCTCCTAACCTGTCTCGTCGTTTTTACTTATCCTTTTCTATGAGCTGCTTGGGGATTTATTGATGGGAAACAATGGAACATGTTCAATAAAATACAACTTTCTCCACAGATGTCTGGTAAGCTAGTCTGGACCATGCACACTCGGGTCCTTGTCCTTTTCTTCTAAATCTAGATCCAAGTCTTGAAAGCACCTCCCACCTGGGCAGGGTTACAGAGGGATTGACATTTCCTTGTCATATATGATGCAGTGAGCTTGTTAATTAGTTTAAAGCAGGGGCTGTGGAATAAGATGTTTCTAAGTTGTGTCCTGGCTCTGCCACTTACCTGCTGTGGGACCTAGGCCAGTTATATGACTTCACTGTTCCTCAGTTTACTCAAGTGAGCACAGGGCCTGGAACAGAGTGAAGACCTAGCAAATGAGTGTGTTCATTCCTCTGTTTCTTTCTTTTTTTTTCTTTTCTTTTTTTTTTTTTTAGAGACAGAGTTTCACTTTGTCACCCTTGGTAGAATGCTGTTGCATCACAGCTCACAGCAACCTCCAGATCTTGGGCTTAGGTGATTCTCTTGCTTCACCCTCCAGAGTAGCTGGGACTATAGGCACCTGCCACCCTACCCAGCTATTTTTTGTCATTGTTGTTGTTGTTGCAATTTGGCCGGGGCCAGGTTTGAACCCACCACCCTCGATATACGGGGCAGGTGCCCTACTCACTGAGCCACAGGCGCCGCCCTCCTCTGTTTCTTCTGTGTGTAGGGACTGACAATCTACTCTGTGCTAAGCACTGTGTGTGGCACTGGAGATCCAGTGTTGATCAGAACCAATGCTGTCCCCGCTCGTACAGATGGCCAAACTCCAGCAGAGGGGACTGAGAAAGAGTTACCCTTGGAAGAAGTGCTGTCAAAGAGGAAGCCCAGGAAGCAACAGGTCTTAGGACCTGAGTTAGTCTTGGCAGGGAAGGCATGGACAAACCTCTCAGGCAATGCCATTCAATCTGACGAGGGAAGGAGGAATAGAAATTAGCCAGATGGCAGGAATGATTGTGGGGTGAGGATTCTAGAAGTGGGAACAGCACGTGCAAAGGCCCGGAGGCCCAAGAGAACACAGAGTGTCCTGAGTCTGAAAGGACTCCAGCATGGTTCACCTGGAGAGGGTAAGAGAGAGACTGGCCAGGAAGGGGTCAGGTGGTATACGAGGAAGACCTTGCAAAGAATTTAGCTATCAGGAGTCCCTTGAAGGGCTTTATACAGGGGAGTGGCAGGACCAGATTTTAATTATTACTTCATGGTTACATGTCATACTGGACTTTCCTAGTTTATTTTCTGAAATCCAAGTATTTCTTAGCCTCATCAGCCAGCTAGAACAGTTACTATTTATTCTGAGATTTCCACAACTGATTGCTTCAGGCCTCTGCAGAAACAGAATCCCTTCAACCATTCTTTAGCTATTTCTTAGAGTTCCAGAGGGGGCCTCATATATCTTTATACCACTGTCTCCTGGGGAACAACTGAAATCTAAGCAACCAACTTCCCTCCCATGTATGCCACCTCCAGAAATCGGTGTGTACTAAGGAAGACGTCTCATTGTTATCAATACCAGCTTCAGACTTCCGCTTCTTGCCTCCCTCCCACTACCCCCATTCTAAAGTTCCTCCCAATACTAGTGGAAGACCCTCAGACGAGTCTTCCTCACATGTGGCCACAAACCACTGTGGTTCCTCCCAGTGGCTTGGAATTTATGCTTTTTGTCTGGGGCTCTGGATCCCATATGAGGCCATCTACTGCTACTGCCCACAAGGCCCCTGGAGATGCCCATTGTGAAAGTGTCACTGCCCATACCAAGAGTGCATTTTCCTGGTGCCCCTAAAGTCACCGATCCTTGTAGTGCAAGAATGGAGGGAGATCTCGCAAATAGGCAGGGACTATGAACTTCTTCTTGACCCAAAGCCACCCTTTCTCCCCTGGAGCTTAGAACAGCAAGGAGTAGGCTCGTGGCCTCAGAGATTCTCTTGAGAAAACCCTCTCACTAGCTTCCTCTACCACCTGTCTGGTTCCGGGGCTCAGCCCCAGCTTAAGAGACTGCCCTTCCATCTGCTTTCTTTCCCCTCCTAGGCAGCCCCTCTGAACTCACCTAGTTATGAAACAAAATATCCCATGCATATCAATGGATAAAAACCAACCTGTGGGTGGTGACAGTGAGATGTCATTCTTTACAGTGCAAGATTCTGTGGCCCTGTTCAGCCTGTTGCAATCATCTATATTTAAGTAAATAATTTAACATATGTATTTTAAATTCATTGGTATGATTATAAAAGCCATACTCCTCATAGCCACCTGAAGGATACTAAGGCCACCATTTAGGTTTCACGGTGTAGTAGAAATACCGCAGATTATGAAGTCACACAGGACTCTAAATCCAAGCTGTGCCACTTTTTTAGTTGTGTGTATTGGAATAAATTGAGTAACCTCTAGGAATTTCATGTTACTGATTTGCAAGAATGAAAATCACAGCACTCACGTCTGGGACGCTTTCAAGAGGTATCCTGTGACCTTGCTGAACTTGTTTACAAGTTATGATAGTTTTATAGTGGATTCCTCATGATTTTCCTTATGCAGGATCATGTCATCTATAATTGAAGATGGTATGATTACATCCTTTCCAAGCTCAATGCCTTTTGTTTCTTTGTCTTGCCTAACTGCCCTGCCTAGAACTTCTAGTACCATGTTGCATAGAAGTGGATCTTATGAGGAAAGCTTTCAGTCTTTTCTCATTAAGGATGATGTTATCTGGGGATTTTCATTGATATCTTTTGTTAGGATAAGGAAGTTTCCTTCTATTCCTAATTTCTCGAGTGTTTATATCAAAAGAGTGTTGGATTTTGTCAAATGCTTTTTCTGCATCTATTGAGATGAATATGTGGTTACTGTCTTTTATTCTATTGATATGGTCTATTACATTAATTGATTTTTTAGATGTTAAACTGACTTCGTATTCCTGAGATAAATACCTCTGAGTCATGGTGTATAATTCTTTCTGTATGTTCTACATTCAGTTTGCTGGTACTTTGCTGAGGATTTTTGCATTTGTTTCCATATGAGATATTGGTATATGACTTTTTTTCTTGTGATGTGTTGTTTATAACATATCTTTTTTATTTTGGGGAGAATTTTATTCATTCATTGATCCAGTATATTTACAGGGGCTAGAGGGGTCAGGTTATGCTCAGCCTAGAGAGGCAGCAGCCACTGCCAGCCCCCCAGTCACTATGTCAAGATAAGAGGCTTGCTTGGATCACCTTCAAAGCCACCTGGCAGAGGCCACAAGGCAAAGTTTGGAGGCTGACGTTAGCTCCAGAGGTAGTGTTAGGCCCATTACCCTTGTCACCAGGACCTGCCGGAGCACAGGGGCTCCGATCTGTTGTCTGCATCCTGCTGGCCCCAACCCTAAGGGCTTTGCAGAGGCTGAGGAAGCTGGCGTAGCAGGGAGCGCTGAGTAGCTTCCTGCAAGCAGCCCTGTCTCTGCTACCCCTATGAGGAAGACTCGCTAATTCTGAGGAGCTGGGCAGAGAGGCTCCTCTGAGCCCCAAGATCCAGAATCAGAGACTAGGATAGGAGCCCAAGGTAGGCCCACAGCGAGGGTCACAACACTGAAGAGCCGCAGATCCTTGCTGTGGGGGGCAGTCTCAACAAGTCTACTAGTGCAGAGGACGCCAAGAGCCTGATGACCTCTGGGCAAGACGATTTGCAGCTGGGGGGTGGCCCTCGGCCAATTCGCCCCGCAAGTGCTCCTTGCGGAGAAAGAACCCGAGCCCATGGCAAGCCTTGGGCACTTAGCCATTGTCTAATACTCCCCTCACCTGTCTCGTGCTGTCTCAATAAAAGGCTACTGCGGAGGTTGCTCGGGGCTACCCTGCAATCAAGGTTAGCCCGCCTCCTACAAGCTTGTACTTCTAATCCGCGCCTAGCCTGGTTCCTTTCTGCTGCGATCGAGACCAGGGCCATAGGGGCCGCAACATACTAGAACTAGGAGGACAGTTTACAGGCTGCCAAACAGTTCCAACACTCCTTTCTGCTCAGACCAGGGGGGCCGAACAAGCTGCTTATTCCACTCCTGCTGGAACAGCCTACTCTAATCCAGCCCAGCAGTCGGGTCTCTGAGTTTGGCACACTCCCAAGAGGAATGACGAGAGTAGGTCTAGCTTCCTCACAACAGGGACAGGCTGGCAGCAGAGCTAGAGGAGCAGGGCCCAATGTCCACCCAAGCCCCCAGCTGAGACTCCAAAGTTGTGACCCTGGCATGATGCGGGGACCTGGGCCCATTAGCATGATAGCTGTTAGGACAGAAAACAGTGTCAGGAAGCTGGCTATGTCAACATGGTGGCAAGATGGATTTGAGCCCAGAAAAATGGATGTCTCGGATAGGTTAAATATATATTCTGCTGCCCATACAGAAGGGCCAGGTCCTACCACTCCACAGCCAGCTGTGGGAGAAGCTGCTTACCTTGCTGTGCTCCAACTCCAGCCTCCTGAGCACTATGGGGCCAGCAACCACTGGACAATGAGGGTAGGGGTACGGGGAACCCTATTCAGGCTGCTCCCTGGAGGCTTCACCGCCAGGTTGGGTTTGCTGGGAGGGCTGTGGGCCAGGGCTTGTGAGCATGAACCGGCCACTTCCTCTGTACCATCTGTATGGGCGGCCTGGAGGCCACTGGAGCCCTGATGGTCTCCAGCACCAGGAGGGACTTGCTGCTACCTGGCTTGGACTCCACAGACAGCTGTGACTCTTGAGACTTGTGGGTCTGAATCAGCTCTGGCTGTCTTACCCTATTCAACTGCTGCAGGACCCCCAGTACTATCTAACGGTTCACCTTCAGTACATGCAGGCTGGCCTCATACTTGATCCTGCAATCGGCCACTACCTGCAGTGAGGCCGATACGCTCCATGATGACTAGCTGGGCCTTGTCTGTCCATTTCTTCCCCTCCAGGGCCCATAGTCAGTGGCGTAGACCTTCAACCCGTCCAGTTCAAAGAGCCGCCTGTAATAGGCACGTAGCTGACAAAGTGGAACACCTCTATGGTCCGCACTGCACTATGGCCATTTTGCTTTCTGAGAAGGTGGCGTGGCTTAGGCCTGTCATGGCTACTTTGTGCCTTGACCATCTCTGGGGCATTGCCAATTGCATATCCTTTGCTCTCAGGGATGAGCATGAGCATATTTTGGACTTCCAGGGCCAAAACTGGGTAAATCATACCTCGTGGTTTATGGCTGTAAAGACAGTTTTATTAGAGAGGCAGGACCACTATGAGTCATTTTAAATAAAGGGTCTAATATAAGGATTAGACCATATGCAATTTGTAGGCGCTTTTGGAGTAGTATAGTCAAGCATGTTACAGGGCTCAACACCCACTGGCTCAGAAGTTGGAGTAGCTGAAGGGTAAGATCAGGTGGGAGCTGGAGTCTCTTAGGGCCTGGGTGTTGGCACATCCACATGCATGAGCTGCCCGTGTCTTGCACCCAGCATTGATCTTCAGAACATAACAAACATTGCTGCACCTTCATATATGCTCTTTACATCTCACACAAAATGTCTTTTATTATCCACTGCTACCTTGGTCCCATGCAAGAAAGAAGACAGTTCTGGGAAATGCAGTGAAATGCAGTTCCAGCTTTGCTAAAATGGACATGGTTCAAAGCCACCACCACGATAACATCCTAATAGTATTGTACACACTCCTCTTTTGTTTTTATTTATGTGCTCATTTAGGTATTTTAAACTAATGAACCCTAGTGAATGATCATCCAAAGTCAGAACTAGAATACTGATAATAACTTGTATTGAGCTATGAACTCCTTTTCTATCCCATTGTCTATTTTTTTCTACCAGAGATAATCACTATTTAAAATTAGTCATAACCCTTGATTTATAATGTGTTATTAGTACCGGTTTTTGTATGGCCTTTATTTGCTCATTTTAATTATATAATTACTGTAAAGAACATCTATCATCCTTATATTTAACTTGAGAACTAAGATATTACCCATAGCTAACACCTGCTTTGGTGCTCATACTCCGTACCATGACCCCACTCCCCTACAACCCCAAGATACCACTTTCCTGAATTTTTGTATTTATTATTCAAATGCTTTATAATATATATGTATATAACTTTGTAAATACTTATGCAATGGATTGCCATGGCAACTTTATAGAAAAGAGGATCATACTATACATGTAGTCTTCATGGGTATGATTTTTCACTTAACATCATTACTAAAATGTTTTCATTATTTGACATTATACTTCATTCATTTTCCCTGCTAAACAATATACCATAATTTGTTTATCCATTGTTCTGTTGATTATCATGTGAGTTTGTCTTGTTTTAAATATTATAAACAGTGCTGTGTGAACATTCTCATAAATGTCTCCTATTGTACCTAGAAGTAGAATTGCTGCATTATAGGGTACACAAGCATTCAGCTTCACAATATCATGCCAAATTATTTTGGCTAAATGGTAGTACCAATTTTCACTCCCATCAGCAAAGTATAGGAGATTCTGTTGTCCCTCAGCCTCTCCAACACTTGTCAGACTTCTTAATTTTTGCCAAATGAACGGGTGTAAAATGACATCTCAGTGTAATTTTGATTTTTCATTTCCCTGATTGCTAATGAGGATGAGCATCTGTTCATATGAGTATTGGCCATATGTGTTTCCTCTTCTGTGAAGTGTCTGTTCATGTCTTCTGCATATTTTCCTGTTGACTTGTTTGTTTTGTCTTATTATTGATTCGTAGTTCTTCATATACCAATCTGTTGTCAATCACATGCATTGCCAAATATCTTCTAGTTTATGACTTGTCTTTTCATTTTCTTTAAGGTTACTTTGGATGAACAAAAGTTCTACATTTTAATGTTGCAAACTTTTATAGTCAGTGCTTTTGTGACTAATTTAAGAAATCCTGTGGGTCACCCTGTAATCGTAGCACTCTGGTATGCCGAGGTCGGTGGATCACTTGAGCTCAGGAGTTCGAGACCAGTCTGAACAAGAATGAGACCCCTTCGCTACTAAAAATAGAAAAACTAGCTGGGTGTTGTAGCACACACTTGGAGTTCTAGCTACCGGGGAAGCTGAGGCAAGAGAGTCACTTGAATCCAAAAGTTTGAGGCTGTGGTGAGCCATGAAGATGCCACAGCACTCAACCTGGGGTGACAGAGTGAGACTCTTTCTCAAAAAAGAAAAGAAAAAGAAATCTATGCTGGTCATTTACCTGTTTGCTCTCAGATTTATTCTCTGCACTCTCTCGGCTCTGCTCATTGAATCAGTAGGGGCTGCCAGTTAGGTTTGGCCAATGGAATGAACTGCCATGATATTAAAGAACAAGAGGAAGGAGAAGCCAGGGCATCTTCTTTTCTGTCTCTGCTTTGGGAGGCATCTCTGGCAGTGGCCATTGTCTCCTCCATAGTTCCAGCTCCTGGTAGGCTAAGCTATCTCTGTGCCTATTGAGCAGTATCATCATGGATATCAAATACTTCCCCATTCTAAGGTGAAAAAGATACCCATCTACAGTTTAATCTAAAAATATAAAGCTTTTCTTTTGAGATTTAAATCCATATGAAGTTAATTGTTTGGTATGGTGTAAGGTAGTGCTCAAATTTCATTTTTTCAGGTGGATAGCCATCTTTTTCCAGCCCCACTAGTTGAATAATCCCCTTTTCCCCTACTGAGCTGTCATGCCCCCTCTCTCATGTGGCAAATGGCCATAAACTGTATGTCTGAATCAGTTACTGGTCTCTTTATACTGTTTTATTGGATTATTTGCATCTATTTGTTTCTGCACTAATTCCATTCTGGTTTTTCTTAGTTTTATTTATTTTTAATTGAAAAATAATAATTGTATATATTTATGGGGCAACACTGATATTTTGATATATGTATACACTGTGGAATGATCAAATCAGAGTAATTAGCATATCCATCATCTGAAATAGTTATCATATCTTTGTGTTGAGAATATTTAAAACCCTCTCTTCTGGTTATTTTGAGATATACAAGGCATTGCTATTGACAATAGTCAACTTGCTGTGCAACAGAACACCATAACTTCCTTTTCCTAACTTTTTAGCCATTGACCAACAGCTCCACTTTCCCCATCCTTACCTCCTCCCTCAACCCCAATCAGGGCTCCAATAACCACTGTTCTACTCTTTACTTCTGTGAGTTCAAGTTTTTAAGATTCTGTGTACACATATGATCATGTGGTATTTATTTCTGTGGACTTGGTTTATCTTACTTAATATAATGTCCTCTAGGTTCATCCATACTGCTGCAAATGACAGGATTTCCTAGGTTTTTTAAAGGCTGAATAGTATTTCATTGAGATGTGTGTGTGTGTGTGTGTGTGTGTATATATATATATATATATACACATACCTATATACATATATGTACATAAAATCACATTTTCTTTGTTTATTAGCCTATAAATGACCATTTAGGTTGAATCCATATCTTGCTATTGTGAATAGTGCTGTGATAAACATGGGAGTGCAGACATCTCAACATACTGATTTTATTTCCTTTAGAGATATATCTAGTAGTGGGAATGAGTGTTGAACCATATGTTAATTCTATTTTTAGTATTTTAGGGAACCTCCATACCGTATGGGTCATTACAAACGTTTTGAGATGCACAAAAATTAAGAAAAGCACAATTCACGTAGACAAAAACAAATGAAGCCCTCCAGGAATGCCAATAAGCTGAACAAGTTGAAACTTGCATGGATGAAAGAATGCTGTCAACTGTGTTTCTTGAAAGTAAAATAACATACTATAACACAGTCTGTCTAAAAACTTTCATAATGACCCATATATTTTTCCAAATGGCTGTACTGATTTGCAATACCACCAACAGTGTAGAAGGGTTCTCTTTTCTCCACAACCTCGCTAACATTTGTTATTTTTCATCTTTTTGATCATACACAACCTGATGGGTGTGAGGTGCTATCTCATTGAAGTTTTAATTTGCATTTTTCTGATTATTAGAGATGTAGAGAATCTTTTCACTTATTGGCCATTTGTATGTCTCCTTTTGAGAAATGTCTATTCAGATTTTTGGCTATGTTTTCACAGGATTATTTGTTTCCTTGTTACTGAGAATTATGAATTCCTTGTATATTTTGGATATTAGTTCTTTATTTGATATCTGATTTGCAATTTTTTTCTCCCAAAAAAATCCAAAGGGAGAAATTTTTTCCTCCCTTTGCTGGGTACAAGCTTTTTTAGTTTAATACACTCTCATTTGTCTACTTTTGCTTTTGTTGCTTGTGCTTTTTGGGTCATATCTAATAAATATCTATATATGGATATTCAGGTTCTCCAGTCCCATTGAAGGGATTGTCCTTTCCCCAATGTATGTTCTTGCTTGGCACCTTTGTTGGAAATCAATTGATTGTCGTTGTATTGAAGTAGTATGATGCCTCCAGCTTTGCTCTTTTTGGTCAAGATTGCTTTAGCTATTTGAGATCTTTTGGGTTCCATATGAATTTTAGGAGTTTTTCATGATTTCTGTGAAGAATGACTTTGGAATTTTGATAGGGATTACACTGAATCTGTAATTTTTTCAGGGGGGATAGTATGAATATTTTAACTATGAATTCTTCTAATTCGTGATTATGTGATACCTTTTCATTTATGTATATCATCTTTAAACATGTTGACTGCCACACACACACAAAAGGAAAAATTTTCCTTGGGGTCACAGTGTTTTATTATGAAAAGAGAATAAAAACTTCAAAAACAAAATGATCCTAAAGCATACATCAGTAAAAAAAGTAATCTAACAACTTGAAAATTAGTAATGTGAAAGCTTAAAAAATAGTCCATAACTCCTGTGGCAGTTAATGTATTAATTTCTTTCATCAATGTTTTATAGCTTTTAGGGCACAGATCTTTTATTTTCTTTGTTAAATTTACTCCTAAGTATTTGAATATAGTGAGAATTGATATCATGTAGAGCAAATCCTCTCTCCTTATTCTTTTTATTTGGGAATGTCTTGAGCTTGGGGGGAAATATGCTTTTCCATATACATTTTAGAACTAGCTTGTCAGGTTCCATGAAAAATGTAGGATTAAATGACATATAGATCAATTTTAAAAGAATTGTCATTTACTATATTATGTATTTCTAGTCAAAAAACATGGGCTATATCTTTATTTAGATTTTCATAAAGTCTCATGAAAATTCTACAGATAAATCTTACACATCTTTTGTTATATTTATTCCTCAGTATTTTGTGGATCTATTTCTATTATTAATGGTGGTATTTTTAACTTAAGAAAACATTTTCTAATTGTTGCTGTTGTAGAAAAGTGTCATTGTGGCTCGGCGCCTGTGGCTCAGCGGGCTAAGGCGGCAGCCACGTACACCTGAGCTGGCCGGTT
>CAUYRH010073891.1:0-32661 GCA_963574655.1 Perodicticus potto
GGGCGCCTGTAGTCCCAGCGACTTGGGAGGCGGAGGCAAGAGACTCGCTTGAGCCCAGGAATTGGAGGTTGCTGTGAGCTGTGATGCCACAGCACTCTATCCAAGGTGACAGCTTGAGGCTCTGTCTCAAAAAAAAAAAAAAAAGAAATAGTTTGAGAAATGATCAGATCTTCCCACCCCCCATATCGAGTGCTCCTCCCACCCAGGCCTTTGTGGTGTCCCCACCAGACAGGTGCGTATGCCCACATACATACACACATACACATACATACCCACCACACACACAACACTCACCACACACAACACGCACCACACACAACACACACAACACGCACCACACACACAACACACACACAACACATACACACACCACACACGCACCACACACGCAACACACAAACAACACACACACAACACACACACGCAACACACAAACAACACACACATAACACACACATACAACACACACAACACACACAACACACACACAACGCACACACACCGCACACACAAAACACAACACACACAACACACAACACATACACACACCACACGCACAACACGCACAACACGCACAACACGCACCACACGCAACACACAACACACACACAACACAACATGCACCACACACAACACACACACAACACACACACAACACACACACAACACGCACCACACACAACACACACCACACACAACACACACACAACACGCACAACACACACAACACACAACACATACACACAACACACAACACATACACACACAACACACACAACACACACACACCGCACACACACAACACACAAACAACACACACACAACACATACAACACGCACCACACACAACACACACACACACCACACACGCAACACACACACCACACACACAACACACGCAACACACAACACACACACACAACACACACCACACACACACAACACACACAACACATACACACACAACACACACACCGCACACACACAACACACACAACACACACACAACACACACAACACACACACACCACACACACAACACGCGCAACACACGCAACACACACAACACACACACACCACACACACACACCACACACACTACACACACACACACCACACACAACACACACACACACACACACACACACACCACACCGCACACCTCTCCTGAGTCCCAGCCTGAGCCTCCCTGGGGTCTGTGTGGACCTTGGGTGCCGAGAGCCTGAGTTCAGAAATCAGAAGTGGCAGCTCGGGGTGGAGCATGGAGAGGCCAGGCTGAGTGGGTCAGGTGCCCTGACGGTGCTGGCTCTGGCCCTTCCACCCCAGCCTGGACTCCCCGGGGCAGGGGCAGCACTCCCTTGTCCAGGCACCCCACAGACTACAGTGAGGGCCCACAGTTCCCCCGGGACTGGCCCACACAGTTCTCTTGTACCCAAGGGCATCCAGCTACTTCCCTGCCTTGTTTCACAGAGGGAATCACTACCAGAAATAGCAAAGGAAGATGTGGCAAGCCATGTCTGCACGCTGCCGTGTATCACTGATGTTGTCGCATTAATCCTCACATCTCTACATCTGGATAAACTAGAGCCTGGACTTGGTCACGTCTCTGAGCTGGGAGACCACCAAGCAGGAAGTGCAGGCCAGGTCCCTAAGATCATAAAGTCTCCCTCTGAAGCAAAAAAGGGTGATTTCCAGTGGTGACCTGAGGATATAGATCCCGAGTCCATGCAATCCTGAAGGGGAAGCGAAGCCAGAGGCAGCAGGCTCAGCCCCCTCTCCGTGTGGCGTCCTGCACGGAGTCCCCACCACCCTGGGACTCTGCAGAGAGTCCCCACCAGCAAGACCTCACCAGATGTGGTCCCTCGAACTTGCACTTCCCCAGATGGGGAATAAGTGTAAGAAGTGAATTATTCTCCCTTATAAAAATCACCCAGTTTCAGGTATTCTGTTATGAGCAACAGAAAATGGACTAAGATAGGATTGTGTCCCCCTGCCAAAAAGCAGCCCAAACTTCGGGGACCTCAGAATGTGATTTCATTTGGAGACGAGGGCTTTAAAGAAGTGACTAGGATAAAATGAGGTCACCGGGATGGACACTCATCCGGTCAGACCAGTGTCCTGATAAGAACGGGAGATGAGGACACTCAGAGAGACATAGGGACACATGGGGACGAACTTGGAAGGACACAGGGAGAAGGTGGCCGTCTGCAAGCCGGGGAGAGAGGCCTCCTCAGAAATCTGCTGACCCCTTGACCCAAACTGTGAGACCAACTGTAGAGTTGGTGACAAGGTGACTACCTTAGGACTCTTCTATCCTAGAAAGGCCAGTGGTCGGTGCTAACAGTGACAGGTGAGTGCTCCAGACCCCAGGGGCCTGCTGTCCTCTCCTGCCAGTACCACCCTCCAGAGCTTTACAGAATGCCCATCCAACCAGGGGGCCTCCTTTACAGGAAGGGATGAGTAGGAGTGAGCACTCCAAGGGTCACACCCATCACCGGGCCCACTATTTACACGACGCCCAGCACAGCCCGGCTCACTGAGATAACCTTTTAAAGCATAGCTGAGGCACTAGTTCACACTGTTGTGTAAGCTCCCCTGCTGTGGTATTTGGTTACGGCAGCGCTGGCAAACTCACACACAAGCTGTCCTCAGAAAAGGGTTGAGATGCAGAGGAAAGAAAAGGCAGTGTCCACCCATAAGCACGAGCAGCGGTTAGTAAGAACACCTGTTGCGGGGCTCCCTGCACACCCCACCGCTGTGCGCACGAGCAGGCCCCGGGTGACTGTTAGGACTCGGAGATCTGAGGTCCCACAGGTCCAGCCAGACACTCTGTCTGCTGGTCCACAGGCCTCACTTTGATTAGTGAGTATGCAGACAGTGTCAAGTCCTGTGAGTGGGTCTAACCGGTTTCCTGACTCATGACTGTTCATGGTTGGTAAAACTCTCACTAAGATCTCGTAAAGTAAGAAAGCAAACTCCTCTTCACCCCACAGATGAGCATGGAGGCTCAGACAATGGCTGGCTTGGCTGGCCCTCTCGGCTGAAACGGGCAGCTGGCTGGAGCTGCTGGCCGTGCCGGGGGCCTCCCACACACAGCACGGAGAGTGCACATCTGCTTCGACACCGAGGCGCTCGGGGTCCTTAGAAAAATCTCTCTCAGCCTCCGCCCTGCCCCTCACAGGGCTAGGTGACCCTCAAGGAGACAGCGCGAAGGAAAAGCCACACCAAGTCTGCAAACACTTTTCAGATGTTAGTTTCTTCTGCCCCAACTCCCTTAGAGTGGCTGCCCATGTGAGCCAATGGCCTCGGCAGAGTGACGATGGACAGGGCCTTGCGTGTGAGCCCTGTGAATGCCACCTGTCACGGCTGCCACTCCTCGGGGTCAGACCCGCCAGTGACGACCTCCTGACCCTGCTCCTATACCAGCTGTCCCCATCAGGTGGCCAAGTTGATCTGCTCACCCTGATTACCCTGTGCCTGCTCCAGCTGTCCCCATCAGGTGGCCAAGCTGATCTGCTCACCTGAGTCTCAGGTCCCTGTCTGGGCCAGGCCCAGGGCACACACAGTGCATGGAAGACTGGTCCCACCCAGGGGAAGGGGCTTTGGTGTGGAAGACATCTGTGGTGACTGTCCATCAGGCTTGCCTGATGCTGACAGGGCTCCTGGGGCTCCAGGCTTCAGTGCTAAAACCGAGGAAGTCTCTGGGCAAACGCACGGAAGATCTCAGGAGCAGATGGCCTGGGGGAGAAATGAACGGCCAGCCAGAGACTCAGTTATGGCGCCCATAGGAAACACCTTGGTGGCCCCTGCTTTCTCTGAACCTGTGACTGGTGGATGCTGTTACTTCTCCCATAGCTGAGTACTCAGGTCCAGGAGTCATGGGCTGTGCCTGGTGTGGGGGGGACTCCTCTTGCTTTCCCACCTGACAGCCCCTCACCAAGTCTCTGCTTCCCACCCAGCAACGGAGAGCCACTTTGGTTTGAAAGCCTCAGGCCCGGGGACGGACTCTCCCGTAGTGAACGCAGCTACAGCTCCTCTGATTTGGAAGCTGGGACTGATGCCAGGCCGTCATGAGCTGCTCAGGCTCCTGAACCAAGAGGCAAAGAAAGGGGGATCCTTGTCTTTCCTGGGTGGTCCATCCTGATTACCAAGGGGCACCTGGGTTCTGCTTCAACTGAGGCAGGAAAACTGGTCTAGAAGCCAGAGGGGTCTCTGGAGTACTTCTGAGTACCTCCTGTCCAGTTGTTGAAGCCAGTCAGGCAGGCACCATCAAAAGGCAGGAGGTACACCCTGCACAAACACAGCTTTGAACGACCCTGCCAGGGAACGTGGGGTGCAGACGGCTGCAGTGCAGAGGGGGATGGAGGCTGCAGTGGCTGGTGGGCACGGGAGGCTGTGGGTGCTGACAGGTCTCGAGACCGGTTACGGGAATGAAATCCAGGTGCCAAGGCACAAAGACTTTCCTATTTGCTATTCCCATGTTAACTAGTTTTTCCTCCTCCTTTCTCTACTATTTAAAAATTTGGTAAACATTTTATTGAATTTAATATAAATACAGAAAGGTACAGAGAAGGTAAGTATGCAGCCAGGCATGCATCAGTGCAACAGCATCCCGTCTAAAAGGAGCACCCCTCCTGCCCCCCAGGCCTTCCCAGGCCCTCCATGGCCTACCCCAGCCAACCACACCCCGATCCTGACACCAGCTCGAAGTCCTGCCCATTTGATCTTTGAACGAATGAACTCGTGTGGTCTGGACCTTACTTTAGGGCCTGGCCCCTGTCACTCGGCTCTATAAGATTCATTTCTGTAATTCTGTGTAAATGCAGATGATTCATGCTCATCACGGCAAAGGCTTCACTTGTGAAAATACAAGCAATTGTTTGTCTCTTCTACTGTTGATGGCTAGTGCGTCGTTTCTAGCGTTTGCAACAAAGTGCTGCATTGATCGTTCCGGACACGTCTTCTGGTGAACGTGTATGGTAACTATGAATGATGCTGCTGTGAACATTCACGGACATTTCTGTGCGGACACGTGTTTTCATTTCTCTTGAGACTCCACCTAGAAGTGAAAATGCCAGGTCAAATGGCATGTTAAACTTGCAAATAATTTTTTAAAAAATGTTAGAGGTGGGGTCTTGCCATGTTGCCCAGGCTGGAATGTAGTGGCCACTTGCAGGCCTCAAGTGCTCTTCCTGTGTCAGTCTACTGAGTAGCTGGGACTGTAAACACACGCCACTGTGCCCAGCTGTATAGTAAACTTTTGAGGAATGACCAGATTGTTTTTCAGCGTCTGCATGATTTAACATTCCTACCGGCAAAAGGTACTGATTTCTCTACATTCTTACCAATGCTTGTTATACCCTGCCTTTTTTTTTTCCAGTCATCTTAGTGTGTGTACAAGGGTATCTCATTGTGTATTTTATTTATTTTTTATTTTTGAGATAGGGTTTTACTTTGTTGCTCTTGGTAGAGTGCCATGGCATCATAGCTGACAGCTGACAGCCACCTCATACTCTTGGGCTCAAGCGATCCTCTTGCTTCAGCCTCCTAAGTAGCTGGGACTAAAGGCACCCACTACAATGCCTAGATTTTTAGGGTTTTTTTGAAACAGGGTCTCACTCTTGCTGAAGCTGGTCATGAACTCTTGAGCTCAAGCAATCCTCTAGCTTTAGCCTCTCAGAATGTTAGGATTATAGGCGTGAGCCATTGCACACAGCTTCTCATTATGATTTTGACACAGGGTAGTTTTAATTGGTTTCCTTGATGCCTAATGAGATCGAGCCCCTTCTCCTGCATTTGGGGGCCTCTAGGACATGCTTTTTTGTGAAGAGCCCATTCAAACCCTATAAGCAATTTTTCTATTGAGTTGTCCGCCATCTTCTTATTGAGTCCTAGAAGCTCTTTATGTGTTCTGGATATGAGCCCTTTGTCCAACTATCTCCCCCCAGTTGAGGTTTGCCTCCTTATGCTCTTGAAGAATCCCTTGACCATAAGTCTTTAATTTTAATATATCCCACTTTATCTGTTTTTCTCGTTTTGCCCTCCTCCTTCTTACTCTTTTGTCTTTTCTTCACTTTTGTCTTTATTTTTCTTCTCCTTAGGGAACTCAGATGCTGTCCACCCACTGTCCTTGTGGACATTGATTTAGTGGCATTGCGGGCATCGTCTAGTGCAGTAGTGACTTCCTGTCCCCACATCTCATCGTCAGCAGATGCTTCCTCCCAAACAGTTAAGTGACTGTGATGCCCCAGGTCACTGCTGTCCCATGTTTCATGCTAATGAGTTCATTTCCACCTTCACACTCAAGCAGGCAAACAACCCAACCACAGAGACCCAACCTTGAGGGTCTGCTTCCTGAATTAGTAGAGAACTGGTCTGGGTTTAGTCAGAAGGACAGTCCCATTGCAGTATCTTACACAAAGGGAACTAACACACGCAGAGAGCCGATTGCAAAGGTGCTGGAGGGAAGCAGGAGTGGAAGGGAGGAGGGGGCTGGGGAACAGAAGGAAAGAGCACACAGAGACGGGCGCACTAAGACTCTCGCCTGAGTCCATTTGGGCTGCTGTAATAAAATACCATGAACTGGGTGTCTTCTAAACAACAGGAATGTATTTCTCACAGCTCTGCAGGCTGGGAGTCTAAGATGAAGGTACCAGCAAATTCAGAATCTGGTGAGGGTTCACTGGAGGCAGCTTCTTGCTGCGTCTTCCCCTGGCAGAGGTGGGGGAGAGCGTGTCTCTGGGGCCTCATGATAGTACACTGATCCCGTTACTGAGGGCTCCACTCTCCAGACCTGATCACCTCCCGAAGTCCCCACCTCCTAATAGCGATGGGTGATGGTTTCAGCATGCGAATTTCAGAGGATGTAAATGTTCAGTCCATTGCACTCCTGGGCTGGAACCCAGACCTTGCACTTGCTGTTGTCCTATTGGAGAAACTGGGGCTGTGGGAGATGCTGGCACTACTGGTTCTGTATCTAGGAAAAGGCGCCTTCTCAGTCAGGGCTGCAACTGCTGATAAAGAAGCCAACAGGGCCAGGGATTCTGGGGTTGGTAATCACTCGGCCCCTGCTGTGACAACTGCCATCCTACTGAAACAGACTTTACTCTCTTCCTCCTGCCTTCCAAGCACCTACCAGGTCTCCTGTGCTGGATCTTATGTGAGGGTGAGGAGTGTCACGTGTCACTTCTGACACCACTTGTCAGGGCCCAGCACTGGCCAGGTCTCAGGCCCGGCTTAACTAGGTTCCGGACGTGGACCGCTAAGTTACCTTGCTCAGGTCTCTTAGGTGCCTGAGTGCTATCTACTTCAGCAGGAGAGAGAGAGTGTCTTAGAGAGAGTAAAGCAGTCTTCTTAGAAAGATAGATCTTAGTCTTTAGCAGAGCTTCATGATCTTCAGCAGAGAGACGCCGTGCTGGCGTTCTGCAGGCAGGAGAGGAGACAGAGTCAGAGTAAGCGGGTCCATGATAGAATGCACATGCTCCCGACTGCCTTCTCCTCCAGCCTAATAGAAGGCTGATCTCGTGCCGCTCAACACCACAGGTATAGACCCTGCCAGTTCATCACTGCTCTCATCTCCTGAGCTCTCATGCTTGTTAGGAGAGCCAAATCCTTCTCCATGCCCTTTCCACCCAGGTGTTCCATTATTGAGCTGTACAGGTATTTCTTATAACTCTCACTCCTCCTAGCCTTAGGCTATATGGGCTGCAACAGAGGAGACTGGGAAATGCAGGAGGCCTGGAACCTGAGAGCAGAGAACAGGTAGTAGAAGTGGGCTGGGACCATCGGCCGCTGCCAGCACAACCCATGCAACTTCAGCACCCCTCCCTGTTCTCAGTTCCGAGGCCCTCGGCTTCCCAGTGCAGTGGGAGCATCTTCCATGCCTCTCCCCTCAACACATTGCAGCTCACACTTTGAGTGTGGCTTACAGGCCACTTTCTAGAAGAGGCTTTCCTAAGCCCACAAGAGCCGCACTGTCTCGGGCCCGCTGGTTTTAAGCACAACTTCATTACCAGGAGTGAGTTTACTGAGGGCAGATAGCATACCTGATACAGGCCCAGGCCATAAACATAGTGTGAGTTACAAGGATGAGGGAAGTGATAACCAGGATCTCAAGCAAATTAGCAAGTAAAAAACAAACAAGTCCATTAAAAGTGGGCAAAAGATATGAACAGAAACTTTTCAAAAGAAGATAGACTAATGGCCAACAAACATGAAAAAATGATCAATGTCCCTAATCATCAGAGATGATTTTGCAAATCAAAACCATAGTGATGTATCACCCAACTCTAGGAGAAAGGCTTGTCAAAAAGTCTCAAAACAACAAATCGTGGTGTGGATGGGGAAAGATAGGAATGCTCCTACACTGCTGGTGGGACTGCAAACTAGGCCAATCTCTATGGAAAGTTGTATGGAGAGTTCTCAAAGAAATAAAATATGCCTGCCATTGATCCAGAAATCCCCCTACTGGGTATTTACCCAAAGGATAAAAGGACATTTTATGGAAAAGAATGCGGATAAAAAGACCTGTACTTGAATGTTTCTAACAGCACCATTCACAATCACAAAGATGTGGGAACAATAATACATGAATGGATTAATAAAATGTAGTATATGTGTACCACAGAGTACTACTCAGTCATAAAAAAATGATGAATTAATACCTCTTGTATGTACCTGGATGGAATCAGAGACCATTCTTCTAAGGGAAGTATCAGAAGAATGGAAAAAATAAATAGCAGATAATCTCACAATTAAATTGGAACTAATCAATCAACACTAATATGCACACAGAAAAAAAACACCGATAAAAAATCAAATAGGTGGGAGTGGGGACAATGCATGCTATCCAGATGATACCCACGCTTATAACTTTGACCCAAATGGTACAAAAGCAATTCGTGTAACTAAAATGCTTATACTGCCGTAATATTCTAAAAAAAAAAAAAAGAATGAAGAAAGGAATGAATGAGAGGCTGCCCTTGGGTAAGTTGTGGAGTAGGCAGGGGGCCCTTTCCATGCTCTCAAGGTCTCTATTTCCTCAAGCCCTCATCCTGCCTTCTGGTCAAACTGACCCCCCCCCCATCGCTGCATCGTACCCTCCAGCCCCACACCTGGTGTTCAAGGGTGTGGCATTGGAACTATGTTGTCAATGGCACAATCCTGAGTCCTGTGGCATAAAGCACACATCCAGCTATTTATAACCAGAGCTACTCATATAGAGTTTATGAAAAATAGCTATATGGTTGAACAAATTTGGAAAATTCAGGTTTAAGTAGATGAAACATGATTCTTTACTACAAAACATGTTAGTTCTTCAGCATGCGAAAGTGACACTCCAGGAAGAATGCGTTAGCTGAGCTCCCCAAACTCATGCAAGCATGAACCCTTCTTTTTAGGAGTGTCTAAGCACAGTTTATGATAAATTATGACCTTAAATATATTTCATTGATCTCTCTTGAAATAGGTAACACATACACATAGTTTAAAATTCAATAGATATACACGGAGTACACGGGGAAAAAGTGTCTCCCTGTCTGACCAGCCATCCAGGTCTGACTCCAGAGGGAGCCACTGCCAACAGCTTCATGTGCTTCTTCTCAGAGCTGAGGGCTAGCCTGTCACTTGAGAGGGCTCAAGAAACACTATGGGCGCTTCCAGCCACCCGTCCTCCATCTCTGATAATGCCCAAGCCTGCTGTGGTGGCCACTGCCTGGGCTTTGTCCAGGCCAGGGATATGTTGTGCCTTTTCTCCCATATGTTTAGCACATGCAAGTGTTGCCCTGGGCTCTGTCAGGGAAGCTCCTTTGCCCCCAGCAGTAAGTCAGAGAAGGCCAGCAGGCCCCCACAGCAGGGCTCCCTTCAAGCATCCTCAAGGATGAAAAATATATAGTGGGACCAGTTGTAAGCTGTAGCCTGGAAGAGCCTTGGGAATCTCTGTGTCCTTTGGGAGAAGGTGAGTTTCTTGGGAAATGCTGGAGAGAAGTTGTACCACACTATTATGCAAAACAGCTCCCCCCAATTCTCACTGCTTCATAGAACAGGCTTCCTAGACTTTTTCTGGGATGGTATGGAAGTGATGGCAAGCAGATAATGATAAAAGATAATTATAAAAAGATGAACAGAATGGATTTATTAGTTATTCGCCACTATGTAACCAATCCATAACTCCCAAGCCTGGAAGCTTAAAACAAGCATTTATTGTCTCCTGTGGTTTCTGAGGGTCAGGAATCTGGGAGTCACTGGGCGGTTCTGTCTCAATACCTCTTGTGAAGTTGCAGTTGAGACATCAGCCAGGGCTGCAAGTGTCTGAAGGCTTGACTGGGGCTGGAGCTCTGCTTCCAGGGTTAGTCATATGGCTGTTGGCTTGGAGGCCTCAGTTCCTCTCATGTGAAGCTCTTCATGGGGCTCTTGAGTGTGCTGTTTACCCCAGAGTGAGTGGCCCAAGCCCAGAGGAAGCCCTAGTGTCTTCTGTGACCTGGTCTCCAAGGTTACTGTCAGTTGCTCCTGTGGCTCCTTTTTCTTTTTTGCAGTTTTTGGCTGGGGCTGGGTTTGAACCCACCACCTCCGGCATATGGGGCTGGTGCCCTACTCACTGAGCCACAGGTGCCGCCCTCCTGTGGCTCCTTTTTTAAAAAGTTATCTTATTCAACTTTATTATGAATAATACATCATGATATTATACAATTTGTGTGGTGTCATCAACACCAACTTCATAGTGACTTTCCTGCCTAAGACGACTCAATTTCTACTGGGGTGCATTGTATGTATTTGATGTGCATATATATACACACATGCACATGTACATGATGTAATATGTATATATACAGTATATATAAAAAAGTACATAATGTACATATTTTCACCACATAATGTAATTTTCTGTGCACAAATATGAAAGCACTATAATAGTTCATTTTCTTTAATGAACTGAAAATTGTTAAAAATACTATTGTGCATTTGTCATAAGTAGTTTTCAGACCTTGCATGAAATTTTAGATTAATAAAATTTTATTGCATGTATTTTATGACACAGTTTAAAAGTTAGTATGTTTGCTTAAAATATTTAATGTATAGCACTCATATACAAATGACAAAAGAAGTTACCCAGAAAATAGCATCTTATCAAATGCATTATTATTTATTAAAACACTTTAATAGTTATTCAAAGGAAAATTATCTCTTACCCTGGCTTTATATTATTAGTTAATCTAAGAACCTTCTGATTTTCCTGAAAAACGAAGAAAATAACATTGGCTTAAAATAGCATCTGGAATCTTCTCAAATTTAGATGGAAAAGCTAGCGGATTCACAACAAACATTTTGTTTGGTAAGTCCCCGGCTTCAACCTTACCATAGTAGAGAGTCACTAAAGATTTGTGTTGGTGAAATTTAAGCTTTGACCACATTTCTAAGCTACTCCGATAAATCTAAATCCATAAATACCTTTGGAGAAGGGCCAGTGGCAACTTTTTGAATTATTTCTTTCATTCACCTATGTAGTAAAAAAATTGTCTAGCAACTGTTGTATGCTAGGCAGTGTGCAAGGTCTGGCAATAAGAGAAATGATTAGGTCACAGTAACTATCCTCCAGCGGACCACAATATGCTGTAGAAAGACACCCTGGCAGTGGGGAGGGGCCCAAATCTAAGTGACTACTTCTCCCTCACTACCACTTCTCTACGTTCTGTTCATCAGAAATGAGTCACCAAGTATGATCTGCACTCGAGGAGAGGAGATTCAGTGGAGAATTTTTGGACACATGAGGGCAGGGGATCAAACACAGGGCCAGCTAACAGCTGGCAGGGCCTGACCGGTCACTAACAATCAGCCCTGTAACCCTACCGTCCAGGCTTGGTCTCATTTTTTCATTTTGGAGACGATGAGAGTGAGTCTGTCCCAGGACCAGCTGCCTGAGCCTGACTTGGCAGGAAGACAGATGGCAGTGAAGTCAAGAGCTTGGGCTTTGGAATCAAATCCCTGCCCTGCCGCTGCGTCTCTCTGGGCCTAAGTTTCCCATCTGTATCATCCCCTGCTTCCCAGGGCTGTGATGAGATGAACCGAGACAATACGTGGAGAGAGCTGCTCTTGGCTGAGCCTTACTGAGCAGGTTCAGAGGCTCCTATGCGCTGCAGAAGCCACGTGTCGGGAGCCGGCTCTGTGTGTGTGATGCAGCTGCCTAAAGGACACTCTGGAGGGAGATACCTGTCCCTCCAGCACCTCCCAGAAAGCCGCCTCCCCCACCTGCGTGATCTTCTCCAGCTGTCTACCTTCTCAGGATGGGACCAGATTTGGGATCCGGGGCAAGTATTCAGCTTCTCCTGGGATTAAAAGCATCTCCCCAGACTGAAGCCAAGGGCACCCACTCCGTCACCTCTGACCGCTTGGTGTTATATGGAAATGCAGTCACATGGCCCCGCTCAAGTGCTGGTGGGTGGGGACACTGTGGAAGCCACCTCTCAGAGCGTGCATGGAGACTTGTCAGGGTCCCGGCCCGAGAGCAGCGTCCGCTGAGACCTGTGGAAACTGGTGATGATTGACTGAAGAAATATAGTTAGAAGCAACGGTAAAGAAAGACAAGAGACAGAGAGTAGAATTAAAAGTGGGAGCTCAGGGGTCCATTGCCCGTAGTGGGATTCCGGTAATGGCCCAGAGGGTTTGCTCTGCTCTGATTTTATTGAAGTCTATTTGCCCAGAGGGTAAGATGAAGGAGGGAACAAAAACATCAGCAGTTGCTCAGATTGATCATATCAGCTCCTATTGTTATTATTATTAACCTTAAGCCTTCAGAAATCTGAAATCTGAGCCTTGTATTGGGAGAGCCTCCTGCTTGAGGTCACACACACAGATTTCTAGGGGGGTGTTAAGCTCTGCTAGTTCTCTGTAGAGTGAAATGCCACTAGGATTAATCTCCTCTGAGGGATTGGTGGGAGGGAGGTGTATTCCTCCCATCACCACCACAGAGGATTTTCCTCTGCAATAAGGGATATAAGCTCTTCTGCCCATATCTCAGAGATCAAGCTACTCCCTTGGTCTCTGCTCCAGGCAAATGCAAATCTCCACAGTGGAAATCTGCTTTGCCTATTTAATGGGCAGGAAACGCCCTAGAAGATGTATCTTTTCTAGGACTTGCCATAATCTCTTCTACAGCTTTTACTCCCCTCAGAGTGCTCACAGACCCAGCAGGGCATTTGTAAGCTGTATTCCCAACAGGCTAGAATTTCAGAAAAAGCAAGAAGCTTGCTAGCAATGGCTGGCTTAAATGTAAACTAGCTGACTTTTCTTTGTTCCGACTCACTCAGCTTACTTTTTAGTTTTCCTCTTTTTCCGGGGGTGCTTTCCTTTGCCAAGAATGGGGTCTTTGGTCCCCATTCTCCCAGCAGAGACTGGAGTCCCACCTTTGGGGAGAATGCTCAGTTGAGGTCTGGGGGCTCCCAGGCTAAGAACCAAACTTCACCAGTGCTGTGTGGAGGGCAAAAGCATTGCAAGTATAATACCACCTGGAAATCAATTTTAATCCACTATTTCTGGGCACCTGATCTCTTAAGGCCTTGGAATTCTTTCTGGAAGGGGAGCAACAAGTTGGCAGCAAAATACACTGTTAGGGGCTTTAATGGTTCCTGGGGGCTTGGATCACAGGGCATGGGGAAAGCGTTGCTGGAAATGTGCAAGAAGCAGCCAGCGAGGACCCGCGAGTGCACCCACAGCTCCTTGGGGAGCTCTTCCTCTTGGAAGCTGTGAACCCTGAGTTTGCCTTCTCACAGGGAAGCACTGGTGAAAGGCTGCTGGTGCCTTGCACTGAGCCAGGACTCTGACAGCATCGCACACCAGGATGAGGGAAAAGAGACGAACAGCCGAAGTTTTCCTCTTTCCTTTGAAGTTGGGCCTTTTTGCTCTATCTCTGAAACAGAATAGAGAGAAGCCTGGACTTCCAGGCCACAGAGGAGCCCAAGAGTTGAGGTCATCTGTCACCGCAGGGCCCAACCTCTGCCCCATGGGGCAGCAAAGGATTGGGACGCTCCTCTGTCTCAGGACCCCAAATGTGTGTGTGTGTTCTCTCTCTTCCTCTGTCTTTGCAGGCTGCTAAGAGGGTCCTAAAGAGAGACAGGCAGGAACAGCATGACACAGACTGACCAAGACAGCATCTTCCTGTCTGTACCAGATACTACCAACACCGGGGTGATTTCCCCATCACTGTCAGCAGCAGCCAAATGGTCTCCCCTTCACAGAAATGCAGACCATGGAAATTGAAGAAGTGACAGCAGGAGAATCAGACGAGTTCAGAGAAACAGCAGGAGGGGAGAGAGCGAGGAAGCAGCTCACAGGGCTGGGGAGACGGGGGAGGGGAGTTAGGAATGAGGGAGGGGGAGGACTTGTTGTTGTCTGAGGGGAGGGTATCCAGGGTGGTGGAGAGAGGAGGTCTATTAAACAGTGTTGCCATTCACCAAAAATATCCTTCCATTTCTATTTTGGGGGTTTTCTCAAATGCAAGAGCATAAATCTGCAACATTGTTGTTATGAACTGAATGTTGGTCCCCCCAAAATTCCTAGCATGAGCCCCTAACCCCCAATCTGACCCCCAGCCCTGCCAACACCTTGATCTCAGACTTGCAGCCTCCGGAACTATGAGAATAAGTTTCTGTTGCTTAAGCGGCCCAGTCTCTGACGTTTTGTTCCAGCATCCCAACCAGGCTAAGACAATTGTCAATCCTGTCTTTCTTTTCAGCCTCTATGTCTTTGTCACTTTGTGCTAAGACTGAATCATGGGGTGGCTGGAATTTTACACAGGTTATTTGAGGAGCAGGCAGAAAGCGGGGGCTCTAAGCTGCCCTCTTGGCCTGATCGTCACTGCGAGGTCCGTTTCTGCCTTGGCAAACCAGAAGAGGCCCTGGCCGGGGAATCATGCAGCAAACAGGGGAGGCAGAAATGCTTGGCCTCCGATAATAGGGAACCAGAGCCCGGGGGCTGCACAGAGTGGCTGGCTGTGAGCTGGGGGAAGGTCAGGTGCCCAGGCTCGTCAAACAACTGGCTGGAGGAGGCGGCTTTGGAGAACACTCAGCAGTGAGCAGAGAAGCCGAGGACTCAGACTCTGGTGTCCGTCCGCCTGGGTCTCGGTCCCTGCTCCACCTCTGACAAGCTGTGGGTCTCAAGTGAGTTACTGAGTTATTTCAAAGTCTCTGAGCCTCAGTTTCCTCATGTGTAACAAGGGGTCAGACTGGCACCACCTTCTGGAATTGTGACGGTCAAATGGGCAAGAACAAGCAGGGCACTCAGCAGGTGCCTGGCCCAGGGCAGGGCTGCCTCAGAGTGTGATATTGTCGTTACTGGACCACTGTGACACAGCCCACAGCACTGAATGTCGGGGATGAGAAAGGAGCAGTTTCTCTTCAACTCTTCTATTTAAAAACTACTTTCCTATGAAACCAGCACATTGTACCCCTCGATTACACTAAGGTACACAGCTACGATTTAATAAAAAAAATAATAATAAAATAAATAAAATAAAGTAGATTCTCAGTGCCAAGGGAAAAAAAAAACTACTTTCCTAAGTATGCCGCAGGAGTGGGGACTGACTCTGATATCTGCAGGGGTGAGGGGGGTCAGGAAAGAGCAAGACCAGCTGTGGGGGTATGCCTGGTGCCGAGCCCACCCCACCCCCAAATCGTGCAGGGTTTTTTTGACAGGGTAAAAAGCTATTTTCTTCAATATATAAAATCTTCGAATTTTTAACAAATCCAATAACTTTTGCATGAGACCTACCTGGGGCCCCCAGCTCGGGGTTTGCTTAGCCTTTAAAAGTCAACCTGAAATGGCCCAGGGCAGATAAGGCATTCTAGAAGCTTCTGCTGGGCACACCAACTGAGTGTGTACAGGCCGAGGAGGGTGAAGGGTGCAGTGTTAGGGCCAGGACAGAGGCCTTCCCGGAGAGACACGGGCTGAGCTCCCCAGCAGCTGAACCTTCCACCCACCCTGAGTAGCTCGCGGGACAGGGTGGAGGAGGCTGTTGGGGCCCAGAATGGATGGAGAGAAGCTTCTGCAGCCCCACAGTTCTTGCTTCCCTGCCGAGGACCTGCTCTTTGCCGTCTTCCTCAGCAGAGCACACCGTCAGGGCTGACCCCAAGCCCAGCACGTGGAGTAAGTCCCCTTCCTGAGGATGGGGCAGAGGTTGCCCTTTACCTGGAGCAGCAGCTGGCGGCACCCAGGGCAAACGTCTTCAGTCGCATCTTTAAGTGCAGGCCAACAGAGGGGTGTGAGGGATGTGTCACCAACCCCCCCAAAATAGGAGTGCCCCGTGCTGGCAGAGCACCGTGCTTCAAGGGGAGGACATTCCTGCTTCAGTGGGATCGCCCGTCTCCTCCAGCCACAGAGAATGTTCATGGACCTTTACAGCCTCTGCAGGGCCCATGTCAGCCACGTACTAAGAGGCTCAGAGACATAGAAACTGGGCTAAGCCTGTCCACACCAGCCAGAGAGACCAGGATTGCTGTGTACTAGGCCTAGGATGGGCCCACCACTGCCCCTTCAGGCTCCTGACCTCCAGGCTGGCCGTGGCCTCCGTCCCCACGTGCCCTGCCGCTCCTCCCACCTCCCAGTGTTCCGCCCAGCTGGTGCCTTCTGAGCTGCCCCAGACACTCGTTAGACAGGTGAGCGTCTACAGCACGTGTGGCTTTTGCAGAGCAGGCAGTGGGCAGCCACGGGGTCTCTGGTCTTTCTTCTGTCAGCCTGGTAGTGCCACTGTTGGTCCCCTGGGTTATGGCAAGAGTCAAGCAGACACCTGACCCAGACAAGGCGCTTCCACGAAGGAGGCTCTCCATGGCCGCTCTTCGGAGCAGACCCTTGCATGAGGCCGTGTCCAGTTCAGCAGGACCTGGGCAGGCTCAGCGTGCTTCTCTGCAGAATGGGTTCCTTGGATTGATACGTGCAGTTATAGGTTTAAGATTATTATTTGTTATTTACAAAGTCCTAGACTGAGTGGATATTGTATTGTCTCTCAGGAAAGTGGGGAGGGAAACTAAGGCTCTGGAGGAGTCCAAGGACGTTCCCTACTTCCTAAGTGACACGCTGAGGGCAGCCCCGTGCTCCGAGCACCAGCTTCTCAGCTCTAAATGAGGGGCTGCACAGAACATACCTGGAACTACTGCTGGGAGGCCCGGACAGTGCCACCGTCCCCGCAACACCCCCCAGCTGAGTTCGAAGCCCGTGCCCCAGCAGCAAGACAGATGTGTTGTCCTTGACTCGCCCGGACGGCCCCCAGGCTGAGCAAGTACCTTCAGAGGTCACCTAAGATGAGGGAGCAAAAACCAGTGATCACAGTCCTCACTGCTGGCTCCCAGCTGGTCGGCCTACAGTGGCATCTGTGTGACAAGATGTCATGCAAAATTGTCATATACACCTTAGGAGATCCGGGGAGCATAGACGTGAAAGCAATGCACACTTAGAGGGAAGGAAATGACATTGAGGGCAATCCCAGGACCACGCGGGCAGTTGGTGGTGCAGCAGGAACTCGACTCAGGCTCCTATTTCTTGAAATGCAGGTGTCATCCGCTCCGCGTGTGGCAAAACCGGAAGGCAGCCTTCCCCACCTTAGTCTGCCTGTGCTCGGTCCTCACACCACATTTGATAGATGGCTGCCTCCTCCCCTTAAAGCATAGCGTTCCGGAAGGGCAAATACGTGAAAACAATTGATCACTTCTTCACTCTCTACTGAGAGTAAACTCTCCAGGCCACATTCAGCCGTGTCTGGGCGTACGGGCCTGTGGACAGGAGAGAGGGATGCTGGAAACATGACTCGCTGTCCATGGAGGGCCAAGAGGGCCGCGAGGGCCCCGTGCTGCAGGGAACACAAAGAGTGAGCCAGGAGAGGACAACACAAGACAAATTGCCTGTCAATGTTCCTTGAATAGGGACAGAATAGGTTTCATTCCTTTAGGGATTAAATTATGCTCCCCCCCACCCCGCAATTCATATGTTGAAGTAGCCCCAGTGTCTCAGAATGTGACTGTATTTGGAAATGGGGCCTTAAATGAGGTAATTAAGTTAAAATATAATTGTTAGGGTCAGCCCTACTCCGATTGGTGTTAGGGCTCACAGAGTAACACCAGGGACAGGTGCACAAAGACAAGGTGAAAAGTCAGAGGGAAGACAGCCATCCGAGGGTCAAGGAGAGAGCCCTCCACAGAAGCCATCCCTGTGACCCACTGATCTCAGATTCCCCATCTCCAGAACTGCGAGAAAGTAAACTTCTGCTGTTTAAGCCACCCAGTCTGCGGCATTTCATTACGGAAGCCCTAGCACACTAATACACACCCCAGCAAAGTTTGCCTCCCGATTATTGCAGCTATGTTATAACATGGGTTTCCATCATTGCCGTGGATGCCAGGGAGCTCAGAGCAAAATGGCCAGTAATAGTGACCATATTGCCTGGATTGTACACTTTAAAATAATCAATTTTATGTTATGTAAATTATAACCCGAAAAAGGAAGGACATAAAAGAAGGAGAGAGGGAGAAGGAAGAAAGGAGCCCACCAGGGAGTCACAGAAGGCTATGGAAACTCATGGTCTTTTGCCCATTTTCTAGTCCTGGGCCTGTTTTTGAACCCAGACACCATTGACTGAGGAGGGGGCGGGGCCCCTAGAGGAAGAAGCCTGGAAGCTCAGGGTGAGTGTGAGCAGTAGTGATAGCTCCAGTCTTTCTCTAAAAAGACCTATGGCCTTGGATAACCACATCCCGGGAGAAAGAATTAACCAGGTTTTCAAGGGCAGTTGAATATTGGAAGTGTCATCACGCCCCTCCTCTTAGGACAGGGGCATGTGGCAATAGGCAACAATGGCTTAGACCCACCCCACAGTGTGTCCACTGGGCTCATGGGGCCACCCGGGGTCACATCCCAGGTTCTTGAATGTTTAATTGGAATGGACTTACTGAGCAGCTGGCAGAACTCGCAGATTTGCCCCTTGACCTGCAGAGGAGGGTCTATTGGGGAGAGCCAAGTGGAAGCTCCCAAATTTCCCCTTCTAGTCAAGGTGGAAAGGAAATCAACAATATGACCTCCAGGCTGGGTGGGGTGCAGGACTGTCAGAGGCAGTACCACCCTCGGAGACTTTGAAAGTGCCAAGGCGATGGTGTTTAGTTCGTGCTCCATTCCCTTCACTGCAACTGGAATCACAAGTCCTCCCCCGTTTAGGCCGCAGGGATCACAGCAGATGACAGGGGACAGCCATGGCCCTTCCCACACAGTAGCTCAGCTGTGGTGAGCACATGGAGCTTCTTAATTAGAGCAGGTGAACACAGGCTTTGGTACGAGGTAGGGAGCTGCTGGTCTGCTGAACCCCATCTGCTCCACAAGCCATCAGGAGGAGGGGCAGAAGCAGCTTGTATTCCCCTGTGGTGGGAAAAATCAAGCATTAGGAGCTCTGCCCAGCTCTGTGACTGCACCCCGTCTGCATAGGTCTACTGTATCAGCGACACCCTGCTGTCCAGACCTGAAGAGCAGGCAGTAACAAGTGCTCTTGATGCCAGAGGACACATGTGCTCTGAGGGTAGGAGTTCAGCCCCACAGAGGTTCAGGGGCCTTCCCCATTTGCAGTGTTCTCAGGGACCCGGTAGCAGTAGTCTGCGGCATGATGGGTTACCCTCCAAGTACGAGGTGAGTTACTGCACCTTGCACTTCCTACCTCTAAGGAAAAAACTTCCTGGAACTCTTCTGTGTTTTGGAGGCATCGTATTCCATATTTGGGGACTGCTGTAACCCAGGTCTGAGTTGGTAAAGCGGGTTGCTAGTGTGCGCTAGTTTTGAGGGGTGCCAGATCAAGGGGCTCTGTGGGAGCCAGACTGTGGCACAGGCAGCTTTCATTCTTGGCCAGATGAGCCACAAAGTGGGGCCCAGGTCCTGTGTCATTCAATTCTATGCACTGGTGCCTCTTCTCCACCGCATACGTCATACCTCGTAGAGCCTTCGGTGACCAGGTGACAGAAGAGGAAAAAGCCCAACCTTGGTACACGGATGGAACAACTCAGTATGTCAAGGCAAGAAAAAGCTGGACAGCAGCTGTGCCACAGCCCCACGAAGAGCTGGCTGAGAGAGTTGCCCTCGGTGACAGTGAAGACCTTCCAGCCTCGGGCAGTGCACTTGCCCGTCCACTTCATGTGTTCAGAGAAACGTCTTGAGATGAGGATTTACATGGGTTTATGCGCAGTAGGGAGTGGCTCAGCTGCCTGTCAGCAGCCTGGTAGGAGGGCAAAGTTCAGGGACAGGGAGGCCCGGGGGGACAGGCATGTGGATAGAGAGGGCACGGGGTACCAGGGTCTTTGCATCCACCAGGGAGAGGTGCTAAATAACCAACTGGACAGCATAGTTTGGCCAGTAGCTGCCCATCCTCTGCCCATGCCAGCTGACTGTGCAGTGGAGGACGTGCTGGCTGACTGTCAATTTAGCAGGAACTTTAATCATTATTATTGATGCTTTGCTTCTACCAAAATAGAATTACAATTATATTAATGTACACCATGAAACTCTGAACTCAATACCTTTTTACCTTCCACCCGAATAGTACAAGGACCTTCAAACCCTTGAGCTCTATGTAATGTGTGCTTGGCATATATGTCTTCTTGTCTAGAGCTTTAACTCTGTTTTGGTTTTCTTGGTCCCACTAGACCTTATTCACACTGCTTGCTATCTATGGTTTGAATATTTATTCCCTCGCTTTGAAATTTATTCTATGTATGGCAACATTGAGGTGGCCAGGGTCCAGGCAAGTCGTTCATGTCTGTAGTTCTAGCACTTTAGGAGACTGAGATGAGAGGCTGCCTTAAAGTCATGAGTTAGAGACCAGCCTGGGCAACATAGTGAGACCCCATCATTGAACAAATGAAAAATTAGCTGGGTATAGTGCACCTGTAGTCTAAGCTACTTGGGAAGCTGAGGTGGGAGGATCATTTGAGCACAAGAGTTTGAGATTGCTGTGAGCTATGTTGACCCCACTACACTCCACCCCTGGTAACAGAATAAGACTCTGTCTTAAGAGGGAGAGAAAGATAATTGGGTCATGAGGGCCCTGATCTCACAATGGATTAATCCATTCATGAGTTAATGGATTAATAGATTAATGGATTAATCAATTGATGGGTTAATGGAGTAATTAGTTATCATGGGAGTGGGAGGAGAGGAGGAGAGACTAAAGATCCCTTACTGCCTGATGCCCTGGGCCACCTTGGAACTCCGCAGAGTCCCTAGTAGGTGATATTCCTCAACCTGGGATTTCTTGGCCTCTACAATTGAGAGACATAAATCACTTTGCTTTATAAATTACCCAGTTCTAGGAATTCTGTTATAAGCAAGAGAGAAAGGACAACGACGGTGCTTTGCACACTCAGTGGCTGTTTTTATTTACCCTCACAAGCCCTTTCGCTGTTCTTCACTCCTTCTCCCACCTCAAGCCCTTCTCAGAGATCACTTTCCTCCTTCTCCTTCAAACACATTTTTCAGAACTCCCTTCAGGAAGAGTCAGCCAGTAATGAACTCCCTCTTTTGAAAACTCTTTTCCTTCTGCAAAGCACCCCACATTGGCTGTTCCCTTTCAGCCGCCTGAGGACCGTGTGCCAATCCCCTGTATTTGCCCACCGCTGGTTGGGCTCCCCGGAACAGGTGCCCCTGAGCGACAGCAGAGGCAGATGCCTGTGAATGCCTTCAGGGCAGGAAGCACCCCACCCTGACTCCACACCTTGGTGGCCCCGAGCCTCGACCCCATCCTCCCTGAAGGCCCCAAGTTCTTCCCATCCTTACCGCTCGCTTTCCCAGAGGCTAGCCCGCCTGTTCTTTGGAACTTTTAAGGTAATATTTTTAACATGTTCTAACATTTCCAGTTGTTTCCAACAGCAGAGCTTATCTAAATAACCTCACTTCTGTTCCCAGACAGAGGTACAGACGATGCCACCACATATTTCATAGTCTTTTCTCTGGATACTGTCTTAGCTTTTATATCATGATACACATTTTGGATTATAGGTAATTTTCCTGTGGACTCTTTCTTCTAAAACAACTCTATCAGTCCAGCAAACAAGGTGAGAAAAAAAGAGAAAGAAATAAAGAAAAGAAAGAGCTCTCCTGATTGAAACAGGGGCAGGGATCCAGAATGTTTCTGCTTAGCCTGCCTCTCCAACCCCTATCAGCCTCAAGGCCCTCCTGGAAAACCTAGGAGGGGTTCAGGAAATAGTTTGAAAATTATTGCCCTAAAAACTTACCAATCAACAAACTTTGCCATTGTCCATACTCTAAAAAAATCCAAACGGCTGGCTCGGCGCCTGTGGCTCAACGGGCTAAGGCGCCAGCCACATACACCTGAGCCGGCAGGTTCGAATCCAGCCTGGGCCCGCCGAACAACAATGACAGCTGCAACCAAAAAATGGCCGGGCATTGTGGAGGGCGCCTGTAGTCCCAGCTACTTGGGAGGCGGAGGCAGGAGACTTGCTTGAGCCCAGGAATTGGAGGCTGCTGTGAGTTGAGATGCCACGGCACTGTACCCAGGGTGACAGCTTGAGGCTCTGTCTCAAAAAAAAAAAAAAAAAAAAAAAAATCCAAATGGCTGTGTTGAGTATGTCCACTCTGTTCTGTTTATAAAAAAGAGTCCCCAAGCCTGAGGCAGGGGCTCCTCTGGCTTAGAGAAGAGGCCTTGGTGCCATGGACATAATGACTTCTCATGGCAGCTGTAGGGGGTCATGGACAGTTGTGCAGGTTGCACACTTTTCAAGAACTCCTAGCCCAGGAGGCGAGTGGGTTCTGAAATCTAGCTTCCGCCCTGCACTAGGTTAGGTTAGGTCCTCCTTTTTCTAATTTGCAAATGTTCTACACAGGGGAACAGTGGCTATGTGACCAGGATGAAATGTCATGATCACACCGCCAGTCTCTCTCACTCTCCCCTCCTCACAAGGCTTCTTGTGAACGTTCAGACCTCCCTGCAATGCTGACCTCAGGAAGGAGAGTCACGGAGAGACGACCTAAGTGTTCAGGTCTAGTAGAGAACCTCCCCATGGAACACTAGCAAATTAGTGTGCGGCTTACATGCTGGAGTCCCTTACGTTGGGGTGGTCTCAGCAGGATTCCAGGAACTGAGGACCTGGCCACAGGCTCTGACTCCCCGGGAGGCTCTTGGGAAATTCACTCAGCTTTCCTCCATCAAGGCCTCCTCTCAACCTGGTGTCTGCACGGCCCCTCATTGCCGGCTGGAATCCAGCCTTAACTTCCCTCCATCCATCTCCCACTGCCCCAGTGACAACACTTATGATGAAAACCAGCTAGCAAAGGGACAGGCTGCCAGCAGGGCTCACGGTACGGTCCCCTGGCCGCCCTGCCCATAGGGATCTGGCAGCTGCTTTGACGGGAAAACACACATTGTTTGGGGGCGTTGCGGATACAGTACAGATTATTTTTAGCAAATTGTTCTGACTTAGTGAAAAACCTGAAAGATAGTGTTGATAATCATCCTTATTTTAGTGCCACAGATGGCACCGCTATAATTAGACACTTGTTTCTGGGTGATTCTGCTGTTCCTATAAGAAGACACCTTGCCTGGTGCAGAAATACATCATTGAGGTTGTCTTTATTTTTTAATTTGGGGCTCAATCTTTTCCTCTTTACCCTTAAGTATTAACAACATGTGCTGAGAAAAAGTAAATTATTCACATGTCTCTCAAGCTAATAGTAGCCTGAAGACAAATGAGAGGTTTGGGCCTTCTTTGTTCTCCGATGCGGGTGACAAGCAGGAATTACCTGCCACTCTGCCTTACTCCTCGGGGGTGCTTTCTGGGCCCTGAGCCAAGCCAGCCTCCCAGCACCCACTTTCATATCAGTGATTTTCGTGTGTGATTATGTCCTTATCTTTGAATTCTTGGACTTACGCCTGTCCCTTCTCCTGGGCCGTAAGCACCACACGGGAGGGGCGGGCATTTCTGTTCATGGCATGTCCCCAGTGCCTGAAGAGGGACATCTGTGATGTGCAAGCATGAATGGGAAAAGCCACCGCAGCTGGTGGGAGTCTAGGGAACCCACAGCCTCCAGCTCTCTTCCTGGGTCACCCACCCATGGGCTCATTGCCACAGGTCAAGCCAATATTGGGCCTATCTCTGTGACCTTGGTTTTCCCATCTGACAAATGGAATTATCAAATTATCAAATGGAAATGGACAAATGTGCCCCATTTGCCACAGAGAACCAGTATGAGCTGACTAAGGAGGATGTGAATGTGATAAGACCGAAAAGGGTGGTGCAGATCTGAGCCAACGATTCTATAATTAGAATTGGGATGGGGGAGTGCAGACCGGAGAACTGGAATTCCACCGAGAGGCTTTGAGACCAGGTGTCTTTTCAAGACCTGTCACAGCCACAGCCACATCCCAGAGCCCAAGGGATAAGTTGCCCTTTCCCACCCAGGGAAGCCAGCCTGGAGACAGCCTGCAACAGGCCTGCCTTCACACCCTGTGTAGACTCGCCCTGCACCATGCCCTGGACCAGCAGAGACATAAGGAGTGATGGTGTGCCACGTCCAAGGGTAAGGCGCTGACTAACAGACAGCAGCTTCCTTCCTCTTGAACTCCCCCTCTCTCACGGGGATCACCTGCTCTGGGAGACACCACATCGTGAGCAGACATACGGAGCCATGCGTCTGAGGAACTGGGGCCAACAGCCACGTGAAGGATCGTGAAAGCAGGTCCTAGCCCCAGTCAGGTCTTCAGAGACATCTGCCAGGTCAGCAGCTCAACTGCAGCCTTAGGAGGGCCCTTGAGACTCAAAGCAACTGCTGAGCTGTCCCAGATTTCTGACCCTCAGAAACCATGTGAAACAGACATATTTGTTGTTTTAAGCTCTTATGTCCTGGGACCATTTGTTAGGCAGGAGTAGATAACTAACATACCACCCAGCCACATCTCTGCCTCCTGGTACAGCCTCCCCCACAAGGACAGTGTAATAGCTTCCTCTCCCCATCCCAGCTCTCTGGTCCTCACTTCCTCCCTCCCCTGAAGACCAGCCCTCTGGCTCTCGCTCACCAAGGGCCCACAGCAAGCACCAGCATAGCCCAAGACAGGGCTCTGGGACCCGGGGTCAGATGACCACAAAAACCAGAGCCTCAGGGCTCTGTCCCCACCCCCACATTGGCTCTGCCCCATTTCCTAAGAGAGGGGGAGCCCTCACAGAGCCTCCTCTCCTCTCGTCCTCCCAACCTCACCACAAAGGAGCAGGCCCCAGACTACTTCCTCAAGTTCCCCAAGGACCATGAGCTCTTACCTGAGCCTCAGCACTCGTGGCTGGTGCTCTCCTGGGGGCCATTCCCACCAACAAATTCAACTGCAGCCATCCAGTGAGGGCTCCTGCAGAAGACAGAAAGGCTGTGGTGGCTCTTCACCCCACCGTCTGCCCCAGGGGCACCCATCAGATAGTAGTGTCCTTCACTTGTTACATGCCTGGCATTCCCCACGTCTCCTGGGGCCTTCTGCTGATGACCACTTGTGCCCTGTGCCCACTTCCCGTCCTCCAACACACTAGCAACCAGAGGGAGGAGGTCAAGTGGAGGAAGCTTCCTTTTGCAATTAACTTTTTATTTTTAGAAAAGTGATCCACACACATGATATATACAGTCCAAATAGTTTAGGGTCCCAGTGCAATGCAGCCATGATGATACATTATAGTGTGATCATTTAAAAATCTCATTGTGGTGGCCCTTAGTGGGCTCTTTGCATTTGGAGGTTGCCATCCTTTAGTTGGTAATTTTCTTGTATTATTTCTTTGAAATGTCTCTCCATTTTCTCTCTCTGTTTTCATAACTCTGATTCATAGAACCTGATGACCTGATTGACTCTCTAGTTTTGTCTTTTATCTCTTATTGTCGATCTCTTTGTCTTCTTTCTATAGATTTCCTTAACTCCATCTTCTGTCCTATTTGTCAGTTGCACTCTTTCTTGGGCTGTGATGGCCCCTTTCTTACAGAATGCTGATCTTGTTTCTTGGATGCAATATCCCCTCTCATGTCCCTGAGAATATGAATGATGAGAGCTTCATTGTGAGCTGTGTTCTGCTCCCTTACAATTCCTCTGAGTGCCTTTTTTTCCCTGTTTGTTGTTTGTTTTGTTTCATGTTGGCGGCTTCATCCCCATGTTCAGTGATCCTTGGCAATCTATTCATCTCTTGAGAGTACTACAATAAAGAGCTCTTTGAAGACTTGTTGCCAGCAGGGGATGGCTTTAGACTGCGGGTGCTGTCACTGTAGGGTAGTCCTCCTCCGTAAGCATGCCGAGGTCTCCTCTCCAGGGAGACATGCCCTGCAGGGGCTTATAGGTCTTGCCGCTGACTTCCTGGGAGGAGGTGAGGAGGGTCTTGGGATATGCAAAGTCCTTCTTTTTATACCTTGACCCCTTTTTAGTCAAACCCCATGTTTGCCTTCTGCTGTCCCTGTGCCTAGAGCCACCCCTCTTCAATTTCTCCAAAGAACAAACCTCTAGGCTTGTCTGGGGAAGGCATTGGAGGCAGCCTGGGAGTTCACTGGCTCCCAGACAGAGGGTGGATCCAGCCCTCCGTGTCTACCTCCACTGCCCCATCTCTCCCTGCCTTCTGTAGTGCCAGCTGCCTCCAATTGCCCAGGCTTCTGAGTCTAATCAGATGAATGGGCCTGATTCTTGATAGCACTGGTTCTCGGGTCCTGCTTCTTCCTTTCTGCTCAGACTTGGACACACATCCCAGTCTGTCCATCAGGAAAATGGTGATCACAGTGGTTCCCACCTCCTGAGGTTTTTGTGAAGAGGAAATGAGATAAGGATGGTGCCATCACTGTCATGATGACAGTCACCCAGGCAGCCCCCTCAGGCAAGTTCCGTCCCCCGGTGTGTGTTCTGCATCACCCACACAGGCTCAAGAAGAGAAGAGCCCGGCTGCGATGTGAAATGCTCATGCCGAGTGAGCAGAGCCGGGGGATCTGTCCACTCCACGTGCTCCCAGCCCCTGCCAGTCGGCACATGACCCAGTCGCCAGCCAAGCCAAGAGTAGCACTGAGAATGTTGCTCGGCCCCTCCCTCCAAGCCCGCAGAAAGAGACGTGCACAAAAGCAAAGTAGCAGTAAAATAGCTTGAGATGGCAGGCGAGACCTGCATGGCTGATGACAGTTGAAGGAAGGACGAGCGGGCTGTTTGCCATCTGCCCACTGACTCTTCAAGCTCCTTTTACCCACTCTCAAAACTACGTCTGCCGTTAGTAGGGATAATCGCCAATGTGAGAAAGATGGGAGCGTTTGCTGTGCAAAGGCAGATGAGTCATTCTGTGGTGTCGGGGGTTCACCCTCGAACAGAGAGGGGTGTCCCTTCTGCTGGCACAGGCTCCTGGCAGAGGGTGGCACAGGTGACCATGACATGAAAAGCCAGGCCTACTGCTAGGATCTGGGCTGCCTTGCCTGGCGTGTGACTACCCAGCCTGGCAGACCGCAGACCGCACAGCAGGCATGTAGACACACAGAGTACACACGCAGCAGTAGTGGGCACATGCACCTCAGCGGGATTTCAGGGAAGCGGGTAAAAAGCACTGGGGCATTTCATTAGATGACCCGGGCACTGTAAACTGTTCGTTTAGAAAATATATGCTTTTCATGTACTCTGTGCTGGAGAAGGGCATCTGTGAGTCACAGGCCCCTTCCCTTCATTCTGCAGGGCCCTTTGTTTCCTAGGCAAGGGTATGAATGGGTGGGAGATGTGGGGGAAGCCGAGGCTGAAGGGGAGGAGGGAGGAATCTAAGAAAGGGAAGTCTGAGGCCATTGAGACACTACCAGGGCCAAGGGGCATACTACCGGCAGGTGACAAGGGAGCTCCACCCACATGCAGGGTAGAGCAGCCCACAGCCCTATACCTGTGATGTGGCCGGCAGTGCACACATGGGCATGGGACACGTGGGTACGTCAACCAGCCCAGGAAGAGAGCCTGCCCTGTTGTCTCCACCCACAAGGGATTCCCTGCTGCTCCAGCCTTCAGATTCGGGGAAATCCCAGAGGCGTCAGTGATGCCAGTTAAGGGCTTGTAGTTAGGGACAAGTACGTGCCCAAACAGTGGAAACATCTGCCGGTGCAGCAGGCTCTGCCTCAGTTACTCCACGCACATGCCCTTTCTGCCAGGCCACAGGCTGTACTGTGGACCTGCTTTCCCTGGGCTGACCATGCAGACCCCAACTGGAGAACAACTGGCTCGGTCCCACTTCCAGCCAGCACCAGGCATGGGTAGGGCCAGAGGCCGGCTACGGCCTCCCACAGGGATGGGTCTGACCACTTCAGAAACTGAAATGCCCTTCATGCTTGGAGTGAAACGCTGGAACAGAATGAAGGAGGAGATAGTGGAAATGAGTCTCTTGGCACCAACCCTAAGCCCCAGGCCTCCTGCCTGGCTGCCTCGTGAGCCCAGGTTGCCATGACTGAGTGCTGTAGAATGGGTGGAGATGTTTACCTCTCACAGCTCTAGAAGCTGGAAGATGGAGGAAGGGTCTGTTCCAGGTTGCTGACAGCCACCTTCTCACTGTGTCCCCACGTGGCAGAGAGAGACAAGAGAACTCCCCAGTATCCCCTTTATAAGAGCACAGATCTCATCACAGGTCTGCATTCTCATGACCCAATCACCTCCTGAAGCCTCACCTCCTAACACTATCACGTTGGGGTGAGGTTTCAACATATGCACTGGGTGGGTGGGACATGAGCATTCAATCCATAACACCAGAGGAAACCAAGGGTGCTAATTTCCATGTTTTACGTAATCCCCTCTGTTAGAAGTACCCACATCCCCCTGAGAGCCTGTCCCTCCTGCTAACTTGCACGGTGGCTGTCCAAGTTAGGAATTTTGCAAATCTGGTAGGTGGAAAGTAGGATTTCACTGACATTTTAGTTAGCATTTCTCTTATTGTGATGAGAGTAAGCATATTTTCAAATGTTTAGAAGCATTTTCCTTTTCTGGGAAGGATTTCCACTCATTGCCCATTTTCCAATTCAGTGACTAGATTTTTTGTTTTTAGTATGTACCAGCCTTTTGCCTGTGACTCAGTTGCTTGTAATATTATGTATATGACACCATTGTCATATCATAGACATAAATATTCTTATTCTTATTTAATGACTGCATGGTAATTCCATCTTAGAGATAAGCCATAATTTTTTTCTATTTATCATATGTCCTTTTACCTTAATGGGGATATTTTTTGCCATGCAGAGATATTTGTTTCTTATCTAGTAGAATGAATCAATTATGTCATTTATGGCCTCAGTATTTTGTAACATAATAAAAAAAGTTCCTCCCTCTCCAAGATTACAAACTTTTTAATCACTTTCTTCAGTATTTTCATGGTTTCCTTCTTTGAGCCATCTGGCTCCCTCTCGAATTTATTTGTGAAAATAAGAGATGGGCATTCAGCTTTATTGTTGTCCCACCTTTTCCCGTGAAGGCTGAGACATCATCTTCACCACCTTGCAAATGCCATGTCACTGGTGGCCCTGTGTTTTGAACATCCACTGAATCACCTGTGGCCTCATGTCAAGCCAGGCCGCCTCCTCTCCCCGTTGCAGATGGGCCTCTGGGCTGAGAAAGCTGGTTTCAGGCCCCAGAGTGGCCCAGTGCAGCTCCATAAAGTCACATCCCTAAGGTGGCAAAGTCACCCACTGGAAGGACATCCGGCCTATAGCTGTGTACCTCCTGTCAGGCTGCTGGGACCCTATGTGGACCAGCTCCCTAAACACAGCATCGCCCAGTTCCATCACAAGTGGGACTGTCTCAGAGGAAGGGACAAGGTCCAGACCAGCTTTCCACTGCCCAGGAAGCCCCAGAGCATAGTGTGAAAGGGACATGGAGGCCACCCCAGCCTCATGCCTACTGGCCTTTTACGTCCAGCTTCTCCATCCCTCCCTAGCACACCACCATTCATGGGTGAGCAGCTGTTTTGTGCCAGCGTCTGTGATGAGGTGGGCTGAAAGGTTGTTGGTGAACAGACAGACACCTGTACACCTGGGATTGCTGGCAGCATGGCACATCTCAGGGGGGCATGTTTAGCATTGGCCAAGAGTGGGTGCTAGGCAGGACCTGGGGAGAGAAGACTGCTGCCAGAGGGAAGGGCACACGCAAAAGTACCCAAGGAAGGGAGCACCAGGCATTGCAGGAATGGAGAACAAAATCCTGGGCTGCTCCCCCTGTAGCTGCACTGCTAAGACCAGGGCCCAGCACATGGGGCAGAAGGTCCTGAGCAGAGCTGAGCTGACAAGCCCCTTGCATATCTGGCTGCCTGCATGGACGCACTGCCACAGAACAGGCTCCAGGTCTGATACAATGCCTCTGATGCTCAGTCTTCTCATCTATAAAATGGGCAAAATGATGGCAGCTCCTGCCACTGGTGAGGAGAGTGCCTAACACCAGTGTTGTTCAATACTTTCTTTCACAGCACACTTGAACCTATAGTTAGACTTCTGCAACACACTTAAATTATGTGGATCAAAAAAATAGTAAAAAAAAAAAATACTTACTGTGCTTTGAACAACCTTCTTCTTCTTCTTCCTCCTTCTCCTTCTCCTTCTTCTTCTTCTTCTTGACAGAGTCTCACCCTCAGTAGAGTGCTGTGTTGTCACAGCTCACAGTAACCTCCAGCTCTTGGGCTTAGATGATTCTCTTGCCTCAGCCTCCTGAGTAGCTAGGACTATAGGCGCCTGCCACAACACCCGGCTACTTTTTTTGTTGCAGTTTGGCTGGGGCCAGGTTGGAACCCACCACCCTTTGTATATGGGGCTGGTGCCCTACTCACTGAGCTTCAGGCACCGCCCAAGTGCTTTAAACTTCTTTTGAAAATAATTTAATGAATGATCTTTAAAATTTTCCAAGGTATACCTAAAAGCCTTTCATGGTTGAAAATCACTGCCCTATACCCAGGAGCACCCCTCTGATGGTGCGGATGGAGGCTGGTAAGCAGGGCCCACCCACCAAGTCACATGCGTTCTTCCCACACTGTGTTTTCTAGGTATTTTGCCAATCTAAACCTCACATCACCCTATGTGGAAGGTTATTTCTGCATCACAGATTTCTGTACATCCTGCATCCTGGACCTCTAGGAACTGGGGTAATGCCTCAAATCGCACAAACTAACCCCTGAGAGGTGAGCCCCATAGCATCGTCCAGCACCAGTGACTGGCATAGTCCCTGACCAATGCTGGCTTCCTGGCTGGCAACTGATATCACTTCCCCACAGAAGTGCCACCGCATGGTGACACTGAGGCCTTGTGCAGAGTGACCAGCTGGCCCTGTGGCCAGCATGGCCTGCTAAAGGAAGGCCTGGGGCTGCCCATCAGGTGGCCTGCGAGTTCCTCAGTGGCCTGCAGAAGGTTCACTGTTAGAAGGTTAGGAAGTGGTCCCTCCTTACAGGGCTGTCTTAAATTATTTCAGCTGCACTGAAGTATTTCAAAGTGAGACCAAATAAACATCTGTATCTAAAAAAGCCCAAACAGGGTCATTTGAAACAGAGAAGAAAGCCTTTCCCATATCCGGAGGGTGTGGCCAGACTTTCCAGAGAAGCAGTGAGGGTTTGCTTTGGTTTTGTGCATGTGCCAAGGCGCCTGGCTTAGGAACGGAAGTATTTTTCTCTTAAATAAAATGTGAGGCAACCCAAGTTTCCTTCCCGTGATTTGCTTAGTAGTCACCCGCAACCCCCTGCTGCTGTCGGGTCAACATCTTTAAAGAGTTCTGTGTGCTTTTCATGTGAAGGAGACCATGACAGGCTGGATGGTATCAGCTGGCCAGGCCTGAGGTGGGCAGCCCTCCCTAAACTCAAAGCTGCCTGCAGCGTCCTCCCGAGGTCCCCCCATCTTGGGACTCTTCCTAGCACCCTCCCTTTTCATGGTCTGCACAGTAGACATGAAGAGTAAGGGATTGGAAAGCAGAGTGGGCATCCCGTTCTTTTTCTTTTCTTCCAGCAATTATGCCCCCCATTGGCTAAATAAGCCCAAAGGGGAGGGCATAAGTGCTACAACATTCTGAGTGTCACTTCCACTCAGATTCCCACCCATCCTTGAGCTCCCGGATGACAACTGGGACCCCACCTGACCCCACCTGACATACAGGTGATCTCACACAGGTAGACCTTCCCACATCTTGGAGGAAGCCAACACCTGCAGCTCTCTGCCCTGAGGCTCCACCCTTGGAGGTCTGGCTTGTCCATTCACTCAACTACATTTCGGGTTTCATTCAAGAGTGCGGATTAAACACATTCCAGTACAGCTGAGCCCAGAGCAATGCTGGTGTGAATTGCGCTGGTCCACTTACGGAGGGTTAGTTTCACAGACTGTGCCTGCCTGTCCTCCACCTCCTTCCAGCTCTGCCATGCCTTGGACAGCAAGAGCAACACTCCTCTTCCTCCTCCTCCCCCCGGCCTGCTCAATGTAAAGACCACCAGTGTGAAGATCTTCATGATCGGCTCGGTGCCTGTGGCTCAACGGGCTAAGGCGCCAGCCACGTACACCTGAGCTGGCAGGTTCGAATCCAGCCCGGCCCGCCAAACAACAATGACGGCTGCAACCAAAAAATGGCCGGGCGTTGTGGCGGGCGCCTGTAGTCCCAGCTACTTGGGAGGTGGAGGCAGGAGACTCGCTCGAGCCCAGGAATTGGAGGTTGCTGTGAGC